>ML840941.1:16587-41650 GCA_009831015.1 Picea engelmannii
GTTTGGAAAAACACTCAAAAGAGAACTCTCTCAGTTCCTTTTTCGTACAATAGTCCAACGAGACCGAAAAAGGGTTAAACTATCGCTCGAAGGATGCATAACTTCAAATACTTTAACGAGCGTGAAAATAGCAAGGTCGCTCGGCAATCTTTTCATGTTTAGGGAGTCGTGAAAAGGGCTTAAAGTCAACTCTAGGGGGGTTCCTTTTTCGTGTAACCACATCGAGCCCGGAAAAGGGATAAAACAACGCTCAATCATGTTCTAAGTTTTTTACCAGTGCTAGAACGGATAAAAGGCACTTGAGGTTTTTAGATCAAAACCATAGAAAACCAAATAAACACCATACTTCAAAAGTTTTTTGGGTCCATAATCGTCTCGTTAGGTGCCTGCAAGTCATTTACTCACTGTCGCATTACTAATTAGGGTTAAATGGGCAAAATAATGAAATAAAAATGAAAAAACCCACTTTTAAAATAGTAAAAAGTAAATAAAACATTTTTACAACTCATTTTTACCATATGTTTTACCAATTCACCCATTTAGTGCAAAAAACCTCCATTTTCCCCCGATCTTCAACATCGATTTCTGGAAGTGTTAGGGCATCATTTCGCGAATCGTTCGGATCAAAGTG
Source organism: Picea engelmannii (assembly GCA_009831015.1). Classification (NCBI taxonomy): domain Eukaryota; kingdom Viridiplantae; phylum Streptophyta; class Pinopsida; order Pinales; family Pinaceae; genus Picea; species Picea engelmannii. Next base: position 17,219 of record ML840941.1, read on the forward strand.
GTAAGTAATCGATCCTTATTCTCTGCATGGTTTAATTTTGTGATTTGAGTGGTTAAAAAATAAGTTTTGGGTCAAATTTTGAAACCCTATGCGCGCGAGAGGATTCTCGCAGGCCACCCATTCGGGGCCTGCGAGAAGTCCTAATTCTCGCAGTCAGGCTTAAAGTAGGGTGCAGGAAACCCGCACTGTGTGTTATACCTAGCCTGCGAACAACGCAGAATCAAATTTTTGCATAATATTTTGACCCAAAAAACCAATTGTTTTCATATTTTAAGATTACTAATTATCTTAATATCTTGTCATGCAGGTGAATAGCTGTAGCTATGGTGCTCGAATGGAGAGAAAGAGAACACGAAGATGAAAATTCCACCGCCGAAAATCATCCGCAAACCATTGCCTCTTTAAGAGACTGTGGTCTCCTAAAGTATTTCCGCATACCGGGCATGAGAGCCCAAGTGCGATTGTTGGAACATTTAGTCCGGATGTGGGATCCGGATCAACAGGTTTTTAATGTCGGTGCTTATACATTGACGATTGATATTGAAGATATCTATTTCCTGACCGGGTTGTCACGACGAGGTTCATATGTCAGTTTGTCTTTTAACCGCAGGGGAGGTCTACAAATGAGCGAGTATTGTCGACAGTATTGCGTGCCAGAGGCTGAACGAAAAAAGGGGAAAGTGGCCATTTGGGGAGTTAGAGATATAACTCTCTGCACCATTATCTCTACTATAGCTCGGATGGCAGGCAGTGCTGCTCCGCATATTGCTCTACAGAGCTACTTTCAATACACCCTTGAGTGTGTTGAGCCCCGGGTTTTCAACTGGGCAGATGCATTGTTACGCAAATTCAAAAAACAACTGACCAAAAGCAGACAAGGAGATTTAAAACAGTTTGGTTATGGATCATTGCTGGTGTCTTTCTTCTGCGAGAGGGTTCCAGTGTACAGGCTTCAGGGAGATTGGCACTTTCCGGGTCCTAGGGAACCACGGATGTTACGATGGTGCCAACTTATGACCAGACACGTGGCCACCAATGACTTTTTTGAGCGACATTCATCGCTGTTGTGCCAGGGGATTTTGTGGAAATCGCACCATTTTCAGGTGTCCTTCTTTGTCTTCTCGTGACTCTTCTTTTCCTGTGACTTGGACTGGTTTTCGAGAGACTGTTTGTTAGGGCCGTCTTTGTCATACTTTGGTTGTTGCGAATTTGCAGACCCGAACTCTAGTTCGTTCTGGTGCTTAAATTTCTGCTCGATTTTAACAACATATTGATAAGTAGTACCGAGTGATGAGATGTCCATAAAATCCATTTCAGTTTGGATGTATCTATGTAGAGCCCCACGGTATTTCAGAACCAAATTTTGTTCGGAGTCTTTGATACCCAGCTTGGTGCGCAAGGTATGGAAGGTATTGGTGAACTCCAGAACTGCTTGGCCCCTCTCTTGCCGCAGTGTGGTCCATCTCATGTACTGGTCCTCATAGTTTCCAACAGGGTAATACCATTCCTTTACCGCATCCACAAAAAATTCCCAAGTGGGCTCTACCCCATATATTCCAGACTCCTCAGTGGAACTCTGCTCCCAGTAAGTTTCCCACCAATGTTTGACATGAGGGAGAGCTTTAAGGAGTGCAAAGGTGATCTTTTCTCTGTCGGAAAAATTGTGAACAAAGAGATAACCTTCTAGCAGGTTTAACCATTTGTCTAGGGCTTCTGCATCTATCTATCCTTCAAATACAGGAATATCAAAATTAACTTGTACCTTGAAAGGAGAGGTGCCTTCACAGTAGTCGTTTGATGAAGATGCACCTGTTTTTATCGGCAAGCGTTGAAGGATGTGGCAAAAATTCTCCATCATTTCGTCCCTCTGTCGCGTGAGAGCTTGCTCAAGCAACAGATTGATAGGATCGTCTGCTCCGTTGTTTTTCTTTTCTTCCGCCATTGAGGGTTTCTTGGGTGTGTGAGAGAGATTGTACTCAATATAGACAAGATGGAGACCCAACTTGCTATACTCAGACCTCGTCGGGGACATGCACTGAAAAACGATCAAGAAAGACCTTCTTTGATACCACTGATCCAGATTATTTTCTGCACGAAATGAGAGCAGAGATATAATAAATAAATGCACAAAGATATCGCGGATATCCAATAATATAACATAAATGTATTAGAAATGTAACCATAAACATAGAGATATAGTAATACACAATTTCTATTAATGAAATAAATGTACAAAGACTATAAAAATATAGAGTGAAAGACTCGCTAGAATGGTGGCAACTTATCTCTGAGAAGAGATGCAACGACTACTCGCCTTCACAAGAAGATGATTAAAACAAGGCTCTGAAGGCCTTTTTACAATAAACAGGAATGATAAAAACCCTATACATCCAAAAACCTAACCCTAGGAGATGAAGCGCCAAAAGTCTTGTGGGCCCCGTTTAGGTAAGTTAGTACATCAACTTCCCGAGGTCATAACTTTTGCATACGGTCTCCGTTTTAGGTGCATGATAGCCCGTTGGAAAGGTATCATCGAGGAGATTCATTTTGGGGGCTCAATCATGCCTTCAACTATCTTTGAGAATATCTATCTCGAAAAACCTTCATTTAGGCCCTCAAAATGGCCCCGAAAGTTAAAAACTGCTAAAAATAGTAATTTACCAAAATTGCCAGAAAACTATTTTGAGCTAGTTGGAAAAGGTGGGTGGCCACCAATATCCACCTGGATCACTACAGGAAAGAGAAACAACTTGAATCATCAATGGAAAAGGAAGGAAGAATTCTAGATAGTGATTGTTTTCCTCATGAGGGCATATCTCATGCCTACTGGGTGAGGAGTCAAACTAAGTGTGATAAGAAATATCTTGTCACTTGGTATCGCACAAATTTTATATCTTGTGATTTCCCATGGTCTATTCATGGAAACATTTGCAAGCATGCCATAAAGGTAAATTGGTTGTATCACCCATCAGGGGATTCAAATTCATTACAACTAGATCATGATGAAATGCCCAATTCATTCAATGACCCTCATGAGATATGCATAAAGGCACCAAACCTTGATGTAGATGCCAACAAATCTATTATGGATAGTGAAAATGTTGATCTAGATGTTGAGGGACTTAAGTTCACTAGAGAGGAGTTGTTTGGCTATTTAAAGTTGCTTTTAAATAGTCCCCCCTCTACTTTGAACAAGACCGAACAATTGGTTGGTCTAGTTAAAAAAATGTTGGATGAAGTCAATAATATTCATATTATGGATTATGAATTCACCCTTGGGTTGGGTTCTTTTGAGTCATCTCTTAAGAGGAAGATGAGTTTTTTTATCCCTAAAAAGAAGAACAAAAGAAAAAAACAAAATGATGGCTTGAAAATTGATTTGAATGTCCCTACATCTGAATATGAACCATTTTGATTTCATTACCTCAACAAGCAAGGACATCCTCACTCCAACAATACATCGTCTATGGTCCCAGGTGATTTTAATAGAACAATGATATCAATATGTTGATATTAGTGTATATAGACATCACCATTTTTTAACGGAGTAGTGAACAAATTGTTTGTAGAGGTGCAACAGTCTACTACTGTGGCTTCATTCCAAGGACATAGATGGATACAATGTCATTCTAGTTTTCCTACCATTCCAGGTACATTTGATTGGACCAACAATTGATATAATTCATATTTTCATATGTGAATTACTTTACTTTACTTGACATAGTAATTCTTCTTATGGTGGGATATATTATTTTAGGAATAAAAGATGTGTAGAAACAATAAGTAGCCTCCCTAAATAGGGCACCCTCCTCTCTCCCTAAAAACAATATTCCAAGGCTTCAAGAATATGCAAGGAAACATCCCTAAGTCATGTGTTCTCATGCATGGTCAAAAGTAACCCCTTTCAAAAATAGTAACCATCATTAATGCTAAATCAAACACTTTGCAAAGTAATAAGTGGCCTTTTACATGGAGCACTTCTTGCACCTTAGGGATGGGCTAAAATTGGTGTTGGTTGTGGAGCCTGATTATCTTCTTGTTTCATAGGTCTTTGTTTTCATCCATGTTTATACCCCATGAAGACTGTACACCCCAAAATGTTGTACACCCATCCACGTGGGGGGTTTATAGGGGGGCTTGCCCCCAAATGAAAAATTTCCTTGTAAATGTATATTCTAATTTCATAGTAAATCTGGATCATTCATTATAAGGTTAGAGATTTAACAATAGAATTTATGTTATGGTTTTTTTTCCTAGAAGGAAACCCTCTTTTATGAGGGAAATGTATTGCGGCTATGCATCATGGCGAATATTGTATTCTGAGAAAGGAGACTGTGAGAGAAAGAAGAGGAAGTTACAACGAGTGTGTTGTAGTTTGTATCCCTTCATTTGTTGGATAATAAAAAGGAACAACCTGGAAATTTCTCTAGTGGATGTAGTCCACACTGGGTGAACCACGTATATATGTGTATCTTCTGTGTTTTATTTCTGATTTTTATTTTATTTTATTGCTCAGTGATCCTGTATTTCTAACAACTGGTATCGGAGCGAAAGGTAACTCGCAAGAAAAGAGGGTTCCTGGTTCGAGTGGGAGCAATGTCGGAAGATGAAAAGTTTAGGGTCGAGAAATTTAATGGCCAAAACTACCAGTTATGGAAGATGCAGATGGAAGATTATTTATATTAGAAGGATCTATTACTACCATTGGGTGGAATAGCAAAGAAGTTGACGACCATGAAGAAAGAAGAATGGGAGGTTCTTTGACAGAAAGGCACTAGGAACAATACGGTTGAGCCTGGCAGCGTCGATGGATTTTAATATTTTCAAAGAAAAGACAACGAAGGAGATTATGGATCCATTGGTTAAACTGTATGAAAAACCATCGGCATCCAATAAGGTATTTATAATGAAGATATTATTTAATATGAAGATGTCACAAGGTGGGTCTATTGCAGATCATTTAAATGAATTTAATACAGTTACTAATCATCTAAGTTTTGTAAAAGTGGACTTTGATGATGAGGTCAGGGCTCTTCTAATCTTGTGCTCATTGCCAGAAAGTTGGAATGACTTGGTCATGGATGTAAGTAACCCTGTTTCTGTTTCAAACACTTTAAAATTTGATGATGTTTTTGGTGTTATACTTAGTGAGGAAATGCGATGGAAAAACACAGGTGAGACATTAGGTAATGCATTAAACATGGAGAATAGGGGAAGACAAAAGGATAGAGGAAAGGGCTTAGGGAACCACGAGAATTATAGGAAAGGAAGATCCAAATCTAGACTGGGAAAGATAGAGTGATGGAATAGTGGGAAGAAAGGACATATGAAGAAAGACTACAAAGATCCAAAGAAACAAAGATATGGACAATAAAAGAAAAATTAGGAAGCAAATATAACGAGTGATGTTTTACAAGATGTTATGATTCTTTCTGTAGATAATATTTTTGAGTCTTGGGTAGTATATTCATGGGCTTTATTTCATGCCACACCCCATAGGAAACATCTTCTATATTATGTTCAAGGTGATTTTGGACAGGTTCATTTGGGTGATGATGCACCATGCAAGATTGTTGGAATGGGAAAGGTAAAAATAAAGAAAAGGAATGGAAACCAATGGTTGTTGAAAGAGGTAAGACATGTTCTAGATCTAAGAAAAAATCTAATTTCAATAGGGCAGTTGGAAAGTGAATATTGTATATCCATATTTACAGAAAAGGTGTGGAAGGTCACCAAAGGATCACTGGCGATAGAAAAAGGAGAGAAGGTAGGTACATTGTATTTATGTACTGATAATACTGACTCTTCTATCTCTTTAGCTTCTACAAGAGTGGATACAACATTGTGGCATCATAGGCTTGTAAACATGAGTGAGAAGGGGATGCAGATACTTCACAAAAGAAATTTGTTTCCAGATCTTAAACAAATTGTTTTGGATTTCTATGAGCATTGTGTTTATGGAAAACAGAAGAGAGTCAAATTTCTCAGAGTAAAAAAAAAAAGGAGTGAAAGGTTAGAGCTTGTGAATACATATGTATGGGGACCATATCAAGTATCATCTCTTGGTGGCTCTCGCTATTATGTTAATTTTATGGATGATGCAACTAGAAAAACTTGGGTTTATTACATTCAACAAAATTATGATGTTTTTGATACTTCTAAGAAATGGAAAGCTTTAGTTGAGAATGAGATGGGAAAAAGGTTGAAGTGTCTCAGATCAGACAATGGAGGAGAATATTGTAGCAGGGAGTTTGATTATTACTATTCATAACATGGTATTCGTAGAGAGAATTTAGTTCCATGAACACCACAAGAAAATGGTGTGTCAGAAATAATGAAGAGGATAATCATGGAGTGTGCAAGGAGTATGAGATTGCATGATGGTTTTCCCTTACAGTTATGGGAAGATGTTGTAGATAATGTTGTTTACTTAATAAAAAGAGGACCTTCAAGATCTTTGGACGGTGGAATTCCAGAGGAGGCATGGACAGGTGAAAAGGTAAACTATTATTTTTTGAAGACTTTTGGTTGTGAAGCATTTGTCCATATTGATAAAGAAAATAGAACAAAGCTTGAGGAAAAATCCAAGAAGTGTACCTTTATTGGATACAGTGTTAATGATTTTTCTTATCGCTTATGGGATTATGAAAATCACAAAATCATTAGAAGTAGATATGTCATATTCAATGAGAAGGTCATGTACAAAGATCAGTTGCAGGGAAAGAAATAGGAAAAAAAAAAAACTAGAATACACAGTGCTTGATGAGATCAYTGAAAAAGAAATTCCAAAGGTACCAGAAAATCAAAATGTACAAMAACAGGAGMAACATGTACCTCAAACTCCTCCAAGTGTTGTTAGAAGATATACCAGGTTAATTATACCCCCCTGAACGATACTCTCCTTCATTGTATTATTTATTGTTGACTGTTTTTGGTGAACCAAAATGTTATGAAGAGGCAATGCAGGKAGACACTAAAAATAAGTGGGAGCAAGGCATGAAAAAGGAAATGGATTCCCTGGTAAATAACCATACTTGGGATTTGGYTCAGTTTCCTACAGGAAAAAGAGCATTGCAGAATAAATGGGTTTACAAGTTGAAGGATGGAGGAAAAAAGAGGTACAAGGCTAGACTTGTTTTAAAGGGGTTTGCACAAAAGAAAGGTATAGATTTTGATGAAATATTTTCTCCCATTGTTAAAATGACTTCAATTAGGACTATTTTAAKTCTTGTGGYAGTAGAAGATTTACATCTTGAACAATTATATGTAAAAACAACTTTTCTCCATGGGGATTTGGAGGAAGCGATTTATATGCAACAACCATAGGGGTATGAGGTCAAAGGGAAGGAAAATTTGGTATGCAGGTTGAATAAGAGATTGTATGGCCTAAAGCAAGCTCCAAGGTAGTGGTATTTGAAGTTTGACAGGTTTATGACAGAACAAGGTTATAGTAGATGCCATTCTGATCACTGTGTTTATTTTAAAAAGCTATAAAATGGAAGCTATATTACCTTGCTATTGTATGTAGATGACATGCTTGTTGCAGGGTCTAATATGTAGGATACAAATGTGCTCAAGAATAAATTATCTAATTAATTTGCGATGAAGGATTTGGGTGCTTTAAGAAAATCCTTGGTATGAGAATAGCAAGGGATAGGAAAAATTGAAATTTGACATTGTCCCAAGGTGAGTACATAGAGAAGGTGTTGGAGAGGTTTAGAATGCAGAATGCAAAATCAATTAGTACACCTTTGGCTAGCCATTTAAAATTAACCAAAGAAATGTGTCCAAAGACACGGGAGGAGATATAATACATGTCCAAGGTCCCTTATTCATCATCAGTTGGTAGCTTGATGTATGTGATGGTTTGCAGAATACTAGATATTGCACATGCAATGGGAGTTATGAGTAGGTATATGAACAATCTAGGTAAAGAACATTGGGAGGAAATAAAGTGGATTCTCAAGTATTTGAAAGGTACTACTACTCATGCATTATGTTTTGGAGGTTCAGACACTGTTGTACAAGGATATGTTGATTCAAATATGGAAGGCGATAAGGATAGTAGGAGGAGCACCACAATGTATGTTTTTACTGTAGGTGGAATATCAGTAAGTTGGATTTCAAAATTGAAAAAGGTTGTTGCACTTTCAACAACAGAGGCAGAGTATGTTGCTGCTATAGAGGATATTAAAGAGATGATTTGGTTACAGAGGTTTATAGATGAATTGGGAAAGAAACAAGAGAATAATAGGTTGTATTGTGACAGTGAGAGTGCCATTCATCTTGCAAAGAAATCAGCCTTCCATTCAAAGACTAAGCATATACATCTGAGGTACCATTTCATACGATTCGTCTTGGAATATGGACATTTGAAGTTGGAAAAGATACACACTAGCCAAAATCCTACAGACATGTTAACAAAGGGAGTAACCAGGGATAAATTGAGTTCCTTCTTAGTTGGTCTTCAAGCATGAAGGTGAAGATGAGAAATTTCCAAGTCCAAGGTGGAGTATAGTCCAACAGGTACAATAACAATGGAGTTGTTGTGATAAGTCTCCAAGTGGGAGATTGTTGGTTGTAGAGCTTGATTATCTTCTTGTTTCATAGGTCTTTGTTTTCAGCTGTGTTTATACCCCATGAAGACTGTACAACCCTCCATGTGGGGGGGTTGCAGGGGGGCTTTCCCCCCCTGTGAGATCCAAGGGAAAGAGGGCCCCAGGAGGAAAAATTGCCTTATAAATGTATATTGTAATTTCATAGTAAATCTAGACTGTTCATTATAAGGTCGCAGATCAGATGGTAGAAGTTATGTTAGGGTTTTTTTCCATAGAAGGCAACCCTCTTTTATGAGGGAAATGTATTGTGGCTATGCATCATGGCAAATATTATATTCTGAGAGATGAGACTGTGAGAGAAAGAAGAGGAAATTACAGCGGGTGTGTTGTAGTTTGTATCCCTTCATTTGTTGGATAATAAAAAGGAAGGACCTAACAATTTCTCTAGTGGATGTAGCCCACACTGGGTGAACCACGTATATCGGTGTCTCTATTGTATTGTGCATCTTCTGTGTTTTATTTCCGCATTTGCTTTTATTTTATTGCTCTACGATCATATATTTTTAACAATAGGTTGTGTTGATTTAACTTGGCAACAACTTGGAAGTTTGAGTAGTAGTTAACAACAACTTGACAAGTATTTCTTACACTCATGAGTACTTGTTGAGTAATTGAAACATGGAAAAAATTTGGTAGTCTGAGAACTATTATTTTTCTTTAAAATTTAATGTTCCTTTTTCCTAGTTTTATCTTGAGGCAGACTCATACTCCTCCCACCCTCGTTAAGTTTTTCAAGTCCAGTTGTATGATTATGGGTGACACTTAGAAAATGGGTGATATTTAGTTCAATTTTTTTTCATTTGATGATTATAGTTCTTATTAAAAAAATCAAAATTATATATGGGTGAGAAATAACTTTGTCTTAATAATGTTTTTGTAATTCAATTTATTGCCATTGTATAGCCTATGGCTAGAGTAGAAGTAAGACCTAGCGGGATCATTTATTTTATATAATAAACAAAACTTCAGCGATGTATTACATGTTTGGAAGTAAAAAATTAAATTAGTTTTGTGTTGTTTTAATTTCTTTTGTCTGTTCACTTAATTTTTCACTTTTGGTGCAAGAATTGTTTTTTCCATACTTGGAGGCATGTTATTTATCCCCGGGTTTTATTACACCGGGATTGCATACTATGCTTACAAGGGTTACAAACGGTTATCCTTTTCAAACATTCCACCAGTTTGAGGAATTTCATAGCTACTACATGTAAATGTGTTGAACCTGTACATAATAGATCTATCTAAACAATAATACACACATTTTTAGAGACAATTGGAGAAAGAAGAAGAAGGAGAGAAATAATGAAAGAATTCTCATTAACCGTTTGAATAATGAATAATTTACAAATGATATACTCTGTATAACTCAATGAGTGCACACTAGAGGATAACCAATGCGCCATAGTGGTGGTATAAAGTGATCTGGACACACACCAACAGTTACGGGAGTGAACTGCCACCTAGTCTAGTCTCTCAAGTAGTTATGGGAGTGAACTGCCACCTAGTTGAGTTAACTAGTCAACTAGTCTTCAGTTAACTGACTGAACAAAGAGTAGTGAGGAGTTAACTCAGGGAATCAAGGGTAATGCACCAGTTTGGTGATGATACCAAGGCAAGGTCAAATTAGCATGGTGATGATCCCAATGTTGCATGGTGACAAAACCAATGCAGCATCTAAACTCAACTCAACTAGTCAAACTGAAGTGTCAACTGAAAGAGAATATTCTCCAGGTGGAATATTCTCCCCTAAAATATATGAGACTGGATAATGACTAATTATGACTAATAAACAAGGAAAAACCTTAGGAAAAAGAAATCCTAGGTGTGTGTAAAGTAACTCCAAAACCCCCCCTAAACATCACTATGGTGAAAATAAAGAATGGGTCCCGACAACGAGGCCATGTTAGGTACCCAAATACACAAGATACACTGAAATAAAGTGAGGAAAGAGGGAAAACCTTATGGAACCCCCCCCCCTCAAGGTACAATGTATGTAAAAAGAAGAACTACAATTGCTAGGCAACTGTGTCCTTCACTCCAAGATGACTTCACAGAGAATGGAACTTCTTCTCAGTGAAGGTCTTGGTGAAGATGTTTGTCATCTATTCTGCTGAAGGACGGAACTGTAAGTCGATGATCCCCTCATGTACTAAGTCCCAGATGTAGTGCATGTGGATATCAATGTGATTCATTCACTGCCTCTGAACTAGATCTCTGTAGAACTTCAGAGTGCTTTGGTTGTCACACCAGATGACGATCGGTCGATGAAAATGAATGCCCAAATCAGTGAGACAAATTTGAAGCCACATAGCCTGAATGGTTATGTTAACTACCCCTCTGTACTCTGCCTTGATAGAAGATAGAGCAATGGAAGCTTTCTTCTTTCTCAACCAACATATAGTCCCAGAACCAAGACTAAGTGAGTAACCAGATGTGGACTTGCGATCAGTGTTATCGCCAGCCCAGTCGGAATCAGTAAACTCGATGAGATCTAATGTAGAGTCTGTTCCATAATGAATCCCAAAGGTGATGGTGCCCTGTACGTATCGAAGGATACACTTTGCATCTTTCCAATGTAGCTCATGCGTCTTCTACATGAACTTGGAAACTGTGCCAACTGCATATGAGAGGTCTAGTCTGGAGTGTGTGAGATACAACAAGATCCCCACTAGTTGTATGTATAGTGTGTTGTAAACCAGTGGAGTCTCCCCACCATTCTCAAGTTTGACTCTTGATAGGAAAGGAGTCAGAGCAGACCTGCAGTCTGTCATGTGAAATCTCTCAAGGAGATCTCGTGCATACTTGACCTAAGATATTTTGATGCCTGATGCATCCTAATTGATCTCGAGTCTAAGGAATAAGTGTAGCGGACCCATGTCTATCATAAAAAACATGTCATGTAGAATCCTCTTGATTGCAGCAATCACCGAAGTCGAGCAACCGTTGATCAACAAATCATCGATGTACAAAACTAAAAGTAGAAGTGAATCAATCATCCTGAGCATGTAGACATTCGAGTCTGATTTACAACGTACAAAGTTCTGTGACAATAGGTAGGAATCCATCCAACAGCCTCACCATAAGACTGTGGATCTGAAGACTGAACTAAGAAAAGATGCCTGGAGGTCAATGGTTCAATGGTAGTGAGTGCAGTAGGAGACTCCTCGAAATTAGATTGATTCCTCCTAGTATTGAATGGATCACCAACGAGATCCCCTACATCCTGAAGAGTAGTCTGTGCCCACTTGGGCCTCTACTCTGGCTCTGCAACTGCATCTGGATGCTCTAACTCTACATCAGACTATACTGAATCTGAATATGAATCAACTGAGTCCTATGAATCATCTCGTCTGAAGAAGAGACAACATGTGCATGCTCATCATCTCGAACAGGTGGAAGAATGAAGGTGTCTGCATGCGGCTGTTGAGGTACATGTGAGACACTTTCCTCGAAATGGACACTATGCTCAATGATGAGTTGGTCCGAGGAAATATCAATAAGCAGATATCCCTTCACACCATCGGGGTATCCAACAAAAATGCACTCAGTCCTCTGTGGATCAAGTGCCTTCCTCTTTTTAGAGGGAATCATGGCCCATGCACGTGAACCGAAAATGTGAAAGTGGGTCACTTACAGTTTGAGTCCGCTCCAATTCTCGTAGGGGGTCTTATCCTTGACAGATCTATGGGGAGATTTGTTTTGGATGTATGTTGCACAATTAAGTGCTTGACCCATAGTCTCTATGGTAGAGACTTTGCATGAAGCATGCAAGATGCCATCTCCTTTAGAGATCGGGTTTTCTGCTTAGCAACTCCGTTTTGCTGGAGAGTATAGGGAACTGTGTGCTGCAACTAAATCCCTGCCTCATGGAAAAGATTATGGATCTCATGATTTACGTACTCTCCCCCGTTATCAGTTCGGAGGACTTTGATCTTCTTTCCGAACTATGTCTCGACCAGGGCTTTGAAATCTTTGAGGTGTTGAAAGACCTCAGATTTTTGCCTGAGAAAGTAGATCCAAGTAAGACGTGAGAAATCATCAACAAAAATGAGAACAAACCTCACTTTGCTGATGGATGGATGCGGAAAAGGACCCATAAGGTCACTGTGGATCAGATCTGAAGGTGCAGAAGCTCTTTGAGACTTTCCTTTGTCGAATTTCTCTTGAGGGTGTTTTCCGAGAACACATCCCTCACATACTCCCTTGGAGAAATGGATGTCTAGTAGACCATCAACCAATTTGTGCTTGCTAAGTTGTTGCATGTATCTAAAACTCAAATGTCCAAACCTTTCATGCCATATCCTACTACTTTCATCAGCATGAGTAAGCAGTAAAGCAAAATCAGGTTCAATGAATTTAGAAAATGTATACAATCTAGACTGATGATTTACCTCACCGGTAGTAACCCTGGAGTTGGTTTTCATGTTGTATATGTCCACGAAATTTGGTGTGAATATGAATTTCTTTCCGATGTCATAATTTTTCATCTGATACACGGAGAGAAGGTTGATAGAAAGTTTGGGAACATGCAACACATTCTCGAAGCTTCCGTTGGTGAGTTCAATCCTTCCTTTGCCGGTGACTTCGACAAAAGAGTTGTCCCCCATCAGAATAGAAGGACCTTTGCATGCATCCAATGAAGAATAGACTACTTCTGATGCATCCATGTGATGTGATGCTCTTGAATCTATGATCCAAGCATCGAGAGAGGAGTTGATGGAAATCAAGGCATGGCTAGAATTTCCTTTGTTGGAATTCAGATCTTCTTGCTTCTTCTTCTTGGCACCCTCGGGGATGCAATCTCCAAGGTTGTTTTGTTGAAGTATTTGAGACATCAGATCTATTTGTTTTTTCAAGCATGGGAATTCCAAATCGAATCCTTTGTGACAGTACATGCATTGCTCCCCTTTTCTTCCCTTTTCCCCTTTGGATCTAGAGGCATCGGTGAAGGGTTTTGTGTACCCTTCCTTCTTCGGATGTGCATGATTTTTCCATTTATCTTTATCTTTAGATTTCTAATATTTTTGGCTGCCATCATGCACAGTGAGTGCATGCGCCCTTGGGCCTTTGATTGTGTCCATGCTCATGAGCTTGGTTTGCTCTTGTGTCATGGATTCGATAAAGTCCTCAAGAGAAGGCATCTTCCAGGTGGCTCTAGAGGTGAATCTGACAGTATGGAATTTGGATACAAATACAGAGAATTTAGGACCAAGCTTGGAGAGAATGGTGAGAACCATTTGTTTCTCCTCCTTCGATTTATCGACCCCACAAGATTTTATTTGCGACAATAAATCCTTGAATTTTGTAAAGAAATCTTGGATATTATCGAAGCTTGTTGGATCCAATGTGAGCAGCTCCACCTCCAGCATGTATCCCCTCATCTCATCCTGTTTTCCAAAGAGCCCTTCCAAGGTGGTCTAGGCTTCATTGGGATTCTTACAGGAAGATATGTGAAAAAGGAGATTGGGAGAAATAAGACCGCAAATTGTTCCGAGTGCCTCATCCATGTGATTTAAGTACTTGGATTTTTCTATGGATGATGTCAGTTTTGTATCTGTATTCAAGGTTAACCTATACAACCCTCTGGTTAAAAGATGTATGGATATTTTCTCCTTCCATGAAAAATAGTTGTAAGGTGTAAGAATGAATTCTTTTTGGAAATCCATCTTTCCGCTATCTTCAATCTTTTGTACCTGCAAAAATTTTTGGTGTAGCTTTTATTTAGCAGTCTGTCAGATTTGATACCATGTAAATGTGTTGAACCTACAGATAATGGATCTAGATAAACAATAATACACACATTTGAAAAGATAATTGGAGAAAGAAGAAGAAGGAGAGAAAGAATGAAATAATTATCATTAACCGTTTGAATAATGAATAATTTACACATGATATACTCTGTATAACTCAATGAGTGTGCACTGGAGGATAAACAATATGCCATAGTGGTGGTATAGAGTGATTTGGACACACACCAATAGTTACAAGAGTGAACTGCCATCTAGTCTAGTCTCTTAGGCAGTTACGGGAGTGAACTGCTACCTAGTCTAGTCTCTCAGGCAGTTATGGGAGTGAACTGCCACCTAGTTGAGTTAACTAGTCAACTAGTCTTCAGTTAACTGACTGAACATAGAGTAGTGAGGATTTAACTCAGGGAATCAAGGGTAATACGCTAGTCTGGTGATGATACCAAGGCAAGGTCGAATTAGCATGGTGATGATCCCAATGTTGCATGGTGACAAAACCAATGCAGCATCTAAACTCAACTCAACTAGTTAAACTGAAGTGTCAACTGAAAGAGAATATTCTCTAGGTGGAATATTCTCCCCTAAAATATAGGAGACTGGATAATGACTAATTATGACTAATAAACAAGGAAAAATCTTAGGAAAAAAAAATCATAGATGTGTGTAAAGTAACGCCAACACTACACCACTGTTGACAATGACCATAGTTAACAAAAAATTAATGTATTTTACATAAATTTTTGTTCTGTAAATCCATGTTACTGTGCAACCCTGCAACTGAGCTAGGGTTGGTGAGTTACATAACTAAGGATTTCTCAGGAATTCAAAAACTAGGCTACATTGTACATAAAATGTTGTTTATACTTGCATTCTATCTTGTAGCTCTAAACATTATTTTGGTAAGTGTAAGTGAAAGGATGATGTATAGGTTTCTCTTCAATCTGGTCTCAATTTTTTAGAATTGTTACTCTTCAACTATATCTATTGATCCAATTATCATCTACTATGTTTTGAAGTTCAAAATGATTTTCAAGTTTTGACTAATGTATGCCTTAGTTTCCTTGAATTTGGTGGTTTTTTAAGTGACACCAAACCCAAAGAATATTTTTCATACAGAACTTGTCAATTTGGAGTTAGTTCAAGGAATTGCAAGAGTGTTTAATATCAACAACATAGTACCTCAAACATGGGGGGTTGGTTTAGATATTTGGTTGATCTAAAATTCTGTTATTCAATCTGAAATATTATGTGCCAGTGTTTTCTTTAGATTTGCAGCTTTCTTAGTACAAGTAATTTTAGCTTGTCTGTAATATGCTAGTTTTGACCCTTGGAATGTATTGGATGAGATTATGTATAAATTGTAAATTCATGGTTAGAATGACGAGATTCTATCCATGTGAGCTTAAATAAATGACCCTATGTTTTAAATGTTGTAAATGTGCTTGTATGGATTCCTAGTGTTGGGCTTTAAGGCCAAGTCCTGACTTGAGAATGTTTATGCATTTAGATGTTGTAATTGTTTTAGGGACCATGTGGTAGACTTAC
Organism: Picea engelmannii; assembly: GCA_009831015.1. Lineage (NCBI taxonomy): Eukaryota > Viridiplantae > Streptophyta > Pinopsida > Pinales > Pinaceae > Picea > Picea engelmannii. The sequence goes on from ML840941.1 coordinate 33,129, forward strand.
CAAGATGCATTAAAAGCTATGTAAATGCTAATTCTAGAATATAATACATAATAGACCAATATGGATACAAAGAGCATGACAGGGGTTATGATCACAAGAGGGGAAGAGGAAATGGGGCCTATGCAAAACTAACCCTATATTTCCAAGTGTTATCCTAAGAAATCACATATTTTCCATCACGTGTTTTAAATGAATCTCATCCGCATCTTTTGACTTAGAAATCCAATCATGAATTCATGTAGAGGTTGGCGAGGAAGTCTACTCAAGTAGTTATGAAAGTATCAACATAGCACAATCAATTTGCAAAAGTGTGAAGAGTCCTTGATTCTCCTACGTTATGGGGAATAATTCTCTCATTTTCATTCTCATTCTCACCATTCTTATGTTGAATCTCTCCAAAAAACTCCTTTCTATGTTCTTCATTGGTCACTCAATTATCCAAATATGAAAATAACCAAAATCAATGCTATGATGAGTAAAATGTAGAGCTTGGATGAGAGATAGGTAGGCTCTAGATGAGCATAGAGGCTAGGCAAGTTAGGAAGACTTCCCCTATCACGTACTACTCATTGGTTTCTTGAGAGCCTAAGTTTTACTCTCCCAAGGTATTTATATAAGGTAATCAATAGATTGGGCACTTTTGTCTACATTGAAGAGTAGTGAGGGGAAGGATATTCCCGAGGCACTCTTGAGTAGAGAAAGGAAAGGTCTTCCCTCATGTTTTTGTAGGACACTAGAAGAGTTTCATTGATGATTGATTGCTAGATGAGGTTCCTGGACTTCTCTGTAGTGAGTAGATTAGTTGAGCCATGATGGAGCTTGGGTTGGGTTGAGTGCATTGTAATCTTGTAGCTTGGTTCCATCGCCCTAGTGGATTTATAGCCTACTTTGGGGTTGGAATATTCACTGTATTCCTATGGTTGGGTGTTAAATTGTTCATACATATTGAGTCTCTTTTGTTACAATAAAATCTAGCATCCATGAAGTGTATAATCCCAAGCACCAAAATAATAGCTTTGTGTAATTCAGGAGGGCTACCCATTGTCACCTTTTAGTATCTCTTCCTCTCCTTTTAGGTTGTCTCTTCTCCAACACAAAGGGGGTATACCAAGTAGGATTGTTAAGGCTATGAAGTGGAGGCTCTAGGTGATGCTTGAAGAGTAAGCCTTAAAAAAACAAGAGGTTGTAGTATAGGTGGAAAAATTAATGGCGTGAGAACAAAAACATGATGGAAACTCCAAGACTAGTGCCTACCAAATCTTTGGAAAAATGGATTCAAAGAGGTATGGATATAAGAGGGAAAATGCATGAATATGTAATGAAAATAATGGCTGCTATGCAATCCACAAATAACCCTTAGCTTGCTGAAAATTAATGTAGAAAATTAACCTTCGAGAGTTATTCTTAAACAAAGTTATGAAGATGATGTTATATTACTTCATGCAACAACTTAGTTTGTTAGATGCAATCTTAATATAACAATAATGAACATAAGAGGGATTAAATCCTCGCATTACATTATTCAAATGGTAGATATTCCATTCCATTATCCAAATGGTAGATATTCCATTCCATTATCCAAATGGTAGATATTTTAGTATAATGGTTTGTGTTAGCACTCCAAGAGTCACTCCCAGACTGCAAATGAGAGTAAGCTTGGTAACATAGAAATAAAAATACTTGATTAGGTTTATACTGGAGCAAGAAGAAGAAAACAAGGAAAGGAAAAGATAGTAGCTACTGTAAATCAATGATGGACCATTGGGCTATGGAGTCAAGCAAACACCCTACTCATTAAATGCAATAAATCTACATATCATATAACATGTTTATTGAATAGAGGAAGAAAATATAACACAAAGAAGAACATCCATAAGGCAGAGATCCTCTCTGCATAAATGAATTCAAGGTACTTGAATGCAAACAGTGACTAATAGGAAAGATACATCAGATCATTGGATGCTCAAGAATCCATTAATCAAAGGCAACCTTGATACTCAAGTTGTACAATTTACTCAAGTACGAAGAAAAATTGGAAAAGAACACAGGGAAGACAATCTGATAACATAGATATCATGAACCTTCAATAACATAAATGTTTAAAACTACATGCCCCTCTGGGTTACAATGATCACAGGAAAAATGCCTCCTATAACTCTCTGATAAGCCTCCTTGAACTTTCCAAGACATCTCGGGTCTCTTAAGTGAAAACCCGGTCTCTAAAGACTGCCCCCTCTTCTTTCTAATACAAAAATGTTTATATATCAATAAAACTCATCCAACGTCTCCCTCTAGCACTCAAAAGATTAATATCTAAAAACAGAATTTTGTTTTGGTTAAGTTGTTGTATCATGTTGTCATTGATGCCAATGGTTTGATTGATTGATGTCATTGATTGATTTCAAGCGATTGATTGATTGATTGATGATTGATGAACAATGTCTTGATGTAATATGTATTGTCCTTAATAAGAATGGATGGATGAAGATGGATCAATGAGTTTTCATTGATATGATGCATAGATGAAGATGGATTAATGAGTTGTCATTGATACATGATGAGGATGGATCAATGTTGTTTCCTTGATCTATGATGCATAGTTTGATTGATGTAAAGCTGACTCATTATTGTCTTATCATGGTTGATAAGGAGTACAAATGGATGAACTCCAAAGTGGTCCCCTTATGGTGAAATCCCTCATGGGAAGACGCTTTACGGTTGAGTTATCCTAGAAGTATGGTTGGAGAACCCATGCTTGATTATGGAATAATGAGATGAAGATCAGTGAATTTATTAGTGAAACTATCCTAGATGGATAGTGATTGTCATGCCATTTCCAGTGGTATGTGGAATGTCACATAACTCCTGATGGTTTGAGAGTTATGGCCTTATGAAGAGGTAGGATCCCCATATGAAGGCTTGAAGCCCCAAAAGGTCAAAGAAGTCAAAGTGCCTTAAAAGAAGAAATCATTATTTAAATGATAAAGTAAAGTGACAAAGTGAAGAAATAATTATTTAAATAATAAAGTGAAGTGACAAAATCAAAGAAGATTATTTAAATGATAAAGTGAGGTGACAAAATCAAGAAGGAATATTTAAATGATAAAGTAATGGAGAACTTTCTAATTATGGAAAGTGGTTCACCATAGAATGAGGAAAATAGGTTAAGTGACCTAGAAATGGGTTGAGTGACCTAGAAGTGGGTTAAGTGACCTAGAATATGAAGAGTATAAATAAGAAGCAAGGGTATCCTGTGAAATGCATCTTTTGGGAGAATATTTTGTGTGTATCTCTTGAGAATGATTGAAGATATATTCCGAGAGAGGAGATATGGAGGAGCTCATGGATGCATCATAGTTTCAGCAAGTTTTAGATGATGACAACAGAAGTTTCAAAAGTTCATAAACCCTAGTTTCTAAGGTATACGTGGGATATAATGGACCAGAGCGCGTATATACTCGGGCTGAAGGAGGACATGGCGCGTGCAGTGGATGAAGTGATAAAGATTTGTGGTTGAGCTGATGAAAGGGTCTTGAAGACTGAAGTAGGTTCCAGATCTACACTCTATGGGCTCAGATTTGCCACATAGATTCTGGTATGGTTATATTGATGTCTTGATGGATACTCTTTTTTATTGTATGGTGAATGCTTAAGGCATTCTTGGTATGGCTATTGTGATGTGGTTTGTATTGGTTGATGGAGTGAGAAACACTCTTATGATTCAATGTTGATATGATTTCTATAGTATGCTGATTGCTTATACATTATTGAGTAGCATTCATATTGTATGGTTGAGGAGCATGAGTAAGTTGTTGGAGAGCTTGGATGTGTTGTGATTGGTTGTGGGTCAGTTTGGAGAGTGAAAGACAAAATAGAATGTGATTATAGGTTGCAGAGGATATGAGTGTGTGAAGTAAAGCAAAACCCTAGTTACTCAGAAGTATATGCAGGATGTAGTAGAGACTGGTCACGTACATATGTGAGTTGTACTACTGGTAGGGTGCATACATACGCGTGTTGCACTACCGACAGGTCGCGTACCAGTGACAGATTGATATATGTTGAGGATTGTTGTCTCATCTCAGTCGGTGTGGAGGGTGTAAGTTGAGTCTTGCATTATAGAGTTGGTGCTCTTGTAGAGTTGTACTCTATTCAGTTGTTGCTGAAAAACCCCAAGGATTGTAGTCCGTAATAAAAAGAAAAATTGTACATACATCTTGTGTTCTTTGTGTTCCTTGTGGTGATGATTTGTTGATGATATATTGTTGATATATGTTGCTGAGATATGGTCACAGTTAACTGGTTATAAATGACAACAATGAGTAATGAGTTAATGGTGATTACTAACTAATGAGTTTTGTGCAAGATGGAAGTTTTGGGAAAAAGATCCCTACACTGTTCACCCCCCTTCTTAGTGTAGTCGGTGTGTCCAACATAAGTTACAAGAAATATGGAGCTCGTTGTGATCTTCTGCCTGGAAACATGGAAGAAATACAACTGTTGACTTGAAATATGGAAGTAATTTGAATATGTTTGGTTGTCGAATCAGTGCATTGAGAATACTCTGCCACCTATAATTTCCTTCCTTGAAATGTTGAAAATGAGTTTGAATTATATCTATGTTCTATTGAATGATTTCCACATGTCCTTTGACTACTTTTACACAACGCCCAAATATTTTGTAGCGCACCTCCAGATTTCATAGCGCCATTGTAAAACAATTCTGCACATTTCAAAGCGCCACTTGTGAAACAATTCTACACATTTCATAGCACCCCTTGTGTGTCTAGTATATCTCTAACCATAACACGTTTTGAAAAAATAATAGAGGTTTTTTTTATTTGGTATGTGATGAACAAAAACCTCCTCCATTTTTCAAAAATACTTTCCCATTTGTTCATAATCCAAGTTTTAAGTTAGCCACTCAAAAATTGCAGAAGCGCAACATGCTCTCAGCAGAAACATAGCGTGGTCTTTGAGAGGGTTTCCAGAGGCCTTACCAGAATATTTTTTGGCTGCAAGAGATATGGATGGAAATATTATGATGTCGGCTACACAATGGAATTATCAAGAACTACAAACGCCTTTTCAGAACCCATGAAAAACTGACTTGAAGTCAAGATGTCCAAAAGTACAGGAACCCTCCTATAGCAATGTATTTTGGGAAATTATCTCAAAACATAATACAATCTTATGTGTTAACAGTTTGGATTCACATGGATGCACTTAAATACTCAAAATCCACACTTAAGCTTGCATCGTATAACCAATGTAATTATAATTTCCAACCACTTGATTAAATTGTGAAATTGAACTTTACCATGCCTTTCTCAGTTTTGAAACTCATGGTCACCCATCCTATCAATTACATGTATTACATGGTTCCAAGCCATGAAGTCATGTTTAAATGAAAAATTTTCTTCTATGAAATGGATAAAGACAAACTCCCAAAACATCTTTGAAATATATTTTTTGTAAATTACAGGTCTTTCCAATTGGAGTTGTTCAATCAAAGAAGTAAATAAACCACTTATATATGGTCTAACAACCATATGCCCAATAGAAAAAGTCATCCCATTCTCTAAATTATTATCCATGGAAATCCATGCTTAACCTCTCATGGCATAACAAATGTATCAACAATAACCAACTTCTTTCTTAAATGGTGCAATTGAACTTTATCATGCATTGGCCAATTTTGAAACTAATTAACATCCAATCTTATCAACCCACCAATGATAACCATATATTTAACATAAACTGATATATATGGGGTTTCAGACATTCTTATAACACATTTTTGAACACAAGATTCAAATATAATGTGGTCAAAATCATTATTCTACCATGTTTGCAGTAAACCAAGGCCCAAAGAAGATAATGTAGGTGTGGAAAATAGAGGTGCTAACCTCATTTTTTAATACAGTCAAGAAACATCATTTGTTTAAGTGTTATGGTTTTCTCTAGAAATTATGGTAGAATAACAAAGAAAAAAAGTTAGAACCTCAAAAATAGTCATTTATTTAATCACGAACCATATAGATAAGTTTGGAATTATACAAATCCTTTTTAAACCTTATCACCCTTACAAGACACCCTGTTATTACAATTTGAGACAATGTAGTTGTAACACACCCAACCCCTAAGTACCCTTTTTAGGGATGGGGCATCAAATTTCACTTTCCTTAATCATCTTGAATCCTCTTCCTGGGATCTCCATCCTCTTCTTCTCATCAAGACCTTTCCAATGACTGCTACCATGCTCAAATCCGAGCTCTGGATTGCAAGTTATGGACCTTCAAGGTTATTTGAGCCTTCATTAACTGGAGTCCCTTACAACCACGTAGCACCCACGTGGCTCCCTGTCACTCAGAATTGCACATCATCATAGTATACGAAGAATATTCCAACCCGGAGTTGTCATTTTTCTAGCTCCTATAGGTCTACTAGGTTAATTAACCATTAACACAATGAAATCCCACTCTTTACCAAAATCTCCAATGCACTTGGATTTATTAATATTAATTAGCGTCTAACTCCTTATACTTTGATGAAATTCCTCCTCATGTACTTAGGTACCCAAATCTCCCCAATGTCGGAGTCCAGGAGAGGGTCCCTTTTCATTTAATTATTTATATTTAAATTGTCTGACAGCTTGCAGGAGCATGAAAGTAAATCTGGGCCTTTGGCCCATTTCAACTCATCCAATCACACCAATCCAAACCTCTAGAGTTATGAATTCATGGACTCCTGAAGAGTCCACACTTACATGTGGCAACGCATTAAATGCAGAGGCAGGGATAGGTGGATCCAGGCCTTCGGCCGAATTAACCCCAACATCCCACCGTCCCAAATTCCTCGAAGTTTTGAACTCCTAGTTCCCTAGGTAGTCGACAAATATTAGGCCATGAGAGCATGTACCTGGGGTTGACACATGGCAAGGGGAAGAGATGAAATGTGGCCTCATCAATGGGCGACACGTGTCACATTCCAATTAGCATATAAGGTCTGTAAAAGGCATGAATCAAGGTGACACGTGGCATGTTGAACATGGGTACAGGTCACCCTAGGTGACATCAGCGTGCCACACCACTCTGGATGGACAACCTCTAGGAGTATCTAGCCTCTCCTACCCACAAAATCTTCAGGAGCTCCGAAGTCCAAACTCTCGCCAATAGCCTCCCAATGCCCCTTATATCTCACGATTGAGATGGGTCCACGTAGATCCATAGATCTAAGACCTACATTAATTCATGAATTCGACATTCAAGGGATCCGCTGTGTAATTTCCTTTTTACTCCTGGAGTGGTCAGCGTTGGGTTGACCACGGTCTAGATCCAACGGTCAGGAGGGAATCTTGAAGTATCCTCGGATCGATAGTTCTCATCGCTTCATGACTTTGGCGTTTGGGGGTTATACATGTTTAACACTCCCTTTCTCCCATATTGGTCAACGTCGAACTGAACGCGTCGTAGATCCAATGGTCATGGGAGAACCCGAAGCATCCCTAGATCTACGGTTCTCGTCACTTCGCGAGTTTGACGTTCAGGCATTCCATCTGCTTAAAAATCCTTTTTACCCAGAGTGGTCAACGCTAGACTGACCGTGGCATAGATCCAATGGTCATGGGAGATCTTGAATGTCCTTGGATCTATGGTTCTCGTTACTTCGTGAATGGTAAGTGGGTCAGGGTTTAACAGTGGGATAGAACCCATGGTCATGGTTAAGGAAACCGAAAAAAGTCGGTCAACCTCGCTGGTAACCGTAACAATAGGTTGTCTTTAGCTGGTTTGAGAGTGGTAAGGCCATAACATCCTGGACCCCAGACTCCCAAAGTTTCGAAGCCAAGATAGCTTATCTCCTTTCGGACCTAGCAAAGGGTTCCAAGGTCCCGGTCATATGGAACTTTATTGAGCTCCAAAGGCTACACTCATAGTTCTTAGCCAAGATTTGGTTAAGGCCGTGGGCATGAGCCCGTGGTCTCTTGGACGATTCGTTTGAAGGAAGCACCTTCCATTCGCAGAACTTAAGTTCTAAAACAGGGAAAGGTATTTCTCGACTAGTACAGGAATCATAAACTCATTCCTAAATTCTTTTGAAGACCCATGTCTAATGGTTCTCCTACAGCTAAGAGGAGGCAACCAGAAACAATTCAAAGGCAGGGGTTCACAGAAAAAAAACCATAATCATTTCTAATATTAATCATGCAATGAAAAATTTAATCATAGACACAGACATTCAACCATCATTTCAATTCTAGTACACAGAGCATAAGAATACTTATCAAGAAACAATATTGTGAAGCAACTGCTGAGATGTGTGCACGTTTCCACCCAACTGTAGGAACATCAACTCCTGGATGGATTTACTACTGTCCACCCCCTAGCTAGATCATGATTCCTTGAGAGAGACTATTGCAAGTCATGTGGATGCATCCTAAAAGATAATTTAAGATTAGTGTACTATTTTGTGTGCAAATAAAAATTCATATAACTTTGAAATCATAACGGTGCACTTATTTA
>ML840942.1:0-34841 GCA_009831015.1 Picea engelmannii
AATGGGGGCATTACAGTATGGTATCAGAGCGTTACAGTATGAAAGGGTGTTACAGTACCAATTTTCTCCAAGATAGTGAAGGGTCCATAATGAACTAGATTGAGTTTCTTGCCTTCACCCTTAAATCTCTCCTTGCTGATGTGAAGCCATACTCGGTCTCCAACCTGGAACTGATGATCAACCCCGTGCTTGTCATGACGAGCTTTATAATGTGCTTGAATTTTCTCCAAATGTTCCCGGACTGCCTGGTGTATCTGTTGGATCCTCTGAATGAACTTGTGGGCTCTGCCCTCTGTTTGTTCTTCATTCACATCGACATCTATCCCATACATCAAATCCAAAGGAACCTTTGGTAGGTACCCAAAACATGTCTCAAAAGGTGAAATCTGAGTGGATGAATGTAAAGCTCAATTGTATGCATGTTTTACATAGGGTATCTGTTCATCCCATAACTTGGGATGCTTGCTGTAGTGATGCAGCCGCACCCTCGAGCACGTCCACTCCCACAGGATCTTCTTCTTCTCGGCCCGAAGAACTCCAAGGTTCTTCTATTTCCCTATCGGGAAATCTGCACCCACAGATTCTCTTCTGCGCGATCCCCCTTTCTCCACTTATCGGAGGATCGGAACTCGCGGCTTCACAAGTTCATTGACGATCACTGGGCTCTCGAATCCACGAGACCCGATGGCCAGTCAACGCTGACTTTCTCTCACCTGTCGAGACTTCTGCTTTATCAGGAATTTCCTTATCGGGATATTGCTACTCGCGATTTTGTGCACTATGATTTGCCGACTCCCGATACCCGATGTGACGAAACTCCAACGCACGTGCAAATTGTCACCTCAACTCCCGTTAATTTTATCGGGATATCAGACTTCGCAGGATTGCGAATCCTGATGTCGATGGACTCAGAACTTGCCTTTTCTTGATCCCCGATATGAGTGCCACTTGTTCTCCACTAACTCCTGCCGTGGCCCACACAATTCTTCCATCGGGATATCACGTTTTGCGATTCCGATTTGCAAGAGTTTCTTACCTTGAAAACTCTGATGCCCCGAATTCTGACTCCTCGAGATCTCCTGACACATGTCCCCGTTGATGGATGGTTCTGAGCTTGTCGGGATATCGCGGATCGCGATTCCTGACACTATGATTTCTTCACTCCTGTAATTTTATATGACTTCAATATCCCGATGACTCCTCCGGGACTTCTCCTCTTCTCACTAGGGATTAACCCCGTTGCAACTCCTGCTAAATCTGACGGTTGACGGGATTTTCACGAATTCCATCCCCAAGATCTTGACCGTCGCTTTTCCTTCCTGAGGATTTCTTGGTGTGAAACTTCCTATGCAGTCCTTCAACAGATTTTTGTAGGCTCTACTCCTCCTGAGCTTGCTCCAGCTTCTCAACCTCTTCGAATGAGAAAACCTTTGCTCGCACTCCTTGCGGCAACTCTGCGAACACTTCAAGTGCTCAACCTCCCCTGACTCTGCACACACCTGCAGCAACAGTCTTTGGGTGCTTCACTCAGAATTGCAACTCTGAGACTTCTCCCTGGCCTGCACACTCCTTGCACGACACTGTGCCTCTGCACTTCTGAGATGAGAACAAAAGCTAACTCTAATTGAACCCTTTTGTCAACACACTCCTTGCGGAGAATTCGACTGCACTCCTTGCAGGAATCTTCTGGCTCAATTAGAGAAAAAATTGAAACTCATCCTTTCACCCTCTCAGAATTCAATTCACACATGAAATCACGTACACAACATATAAAAGTAAATGCATAACAGGAAATAAACATCCATGAGCATAACATCAATACACAGAGAAACAACACAAACCATGAATTTGAATCAAAGCTTTCTTCTATTAATTCAAATGCCTGTACATGGGTGTTCTTCATACACAGTTCTTCGCATTCTCTTCTGCTGCTACTATGCTTAGGCTCAAGCTAATGTTACAATGTTACAATGAGGGTGTCTATATCCGTTTTCCCTCTTGGACTCTAGGCTATCAAATCTAGAATTAAATTCCTATCTAACTGCATTAAGTCTATTAAATGCCGACTATCTACTAAGGACGAGAGCTATCCACTCAAGGTCCACTTACAATGTACAAGTGCGCCTCATCTTAAATGATTCATTTAAGGTTTGCGCAACAATTCCAAAGCATTTTCAAAATTTTGGTGCTGGCTTATCCAGCTGTTTTCCGCTTCCGCGCTGGCTCTCTTGATGAGTTGGCGATGCTCCTGCATCATACTCCTCGGCTTGAAAAATTTCATGGGCTCCTGTCCATGAGCCCCTGCACGGTATGTCCATGCTTTTGTATTTCTTCTTCAGTCTCCCAGCTGGCATCTTCTACTGGGTGGTTCTTCCATTTGACCAGATATTCATAGTATTCTTTCCTTCTGGTTTTCTTACCCACTCTCCTGTCTAGTATGCATTCCATTTGTGGTTCTTATGCGACTGGAAATTGCTTCATCCACTAGATCACTGGCTCCTCGGCTCCAGTCTCTACTTCTCTAGCCCTGTATGGGTATAAATTTGTGATATTGAATATCGGAGATATTCCGATGCCATTCAACAACTCAATCTCATAAGCATTTTCTCTGAATTTTCTCAAGACCTTGCATGGCCCAATTTTCTTCATCTTCAGCTTATTGTATGTTCCCCTCGGGAACCTTTCTTTTCTCAAATGTGCCAGAACCAGATCACCAACTTCAAACTAAAGTTGTCTTCAATGCTAATCTGCTCTGCGCTTATACTCCTGATTCGATTTCAACAGTCGTTCCTTCACCTGACTGTGAAGTTATTTCATCGCCTCAGCGAATTCTTCTGCACTAGCACTGCTAGTAGCAGTATGTTCTGAATCCCTCAGTTCAGAAACTCCTCTCAGCTGTATCCCATATATGATCTGAAATGGACTTTGCCCTGTGCTCCGATTCACTGAGTCATTGTATGCAAACTCTGCCTGTGGCAATACATTGTCCCAACTGCTGTGGTGCTCCATCACCAAGCTTCTCAGCAAGTCTCCTAGACTTCTGTTCACCACCTCTATTTGTCCATCCATCTGAGGATGATACGCAGAACAAAACATCAAATTAGTCCCTAGATTTTTCCATAGGGTCCTCCAAAATGCCCTATGAATTTTGTGTCTTTGTCCGAAACTATACTTTTCGGCAACCCATGAAGTCGAATGACCTCCTTGAAAAATGGGTTTGCGATGTGAGTCACATCACTGATATTCTGGCATGGGATAAAATGTGCCATCTTAGAAAACTTGTCCACGACCACAAAGATTGAATCAACACCTCTTTGCGTCCTCGGCAACCCTAATACAAAATCCATGCTTATTGCCTCCCATGGCCTCTCTGGTATGGGCAATGGCTGGTAAAAACCTGCATTCTGCTTTCTTCCCTTCGAATGCTGGCAAATTCTGCATCTGCCCAAAAACCTCTTGACATCTGCTCGCATTCCCGGCCAAAAATATGACTCATTTAGCTTCGCGAATGTTTTGTCATGGCCAAAATGTTCTACTAATCCACCACTGTGTTTCTCCTTTAACAAGTTCTCCCTCATGGAGCATTTCAGAATACATAGTTGATTGCCTCTGAACAAAAATCCTTCCTGGATCATATAGTCTATCCATGGACTTCTGTCTCTGAGAACTGGATTCTCAGCTGCTTCATACGCTTCTGCAAAATCTGCATCCCCTGCGTACATGTCCTTGAGATTTTCAAAACCCAATGTTTTGACTCGGAACTCCTGCAACAACAAACACTTCCTACTCAAAGCATCAACCACTTTGTTAGTAGTACCCGAAATGTGCTTAATTACAAATGTGAAATTCTGCATATACTCTACCCATTTTTCATGTTTTTGATTCAACTTCTCCTGTTGAGTCACAAACTGTAATGCATGATTATCACTGTACAATACAAATTCTTTTGGAATCAAGTAATGCCTCCACTTCTTCAGCACCTGTATGATGGCATAGAATTCCTTATCATATGTGGAGTACTTTAGTTTCGCCTCATCCATCTTCTCGCTGAAATATGCAACCGACCTGTCCTCCTGACTCAAGACTGCTCCTATGGCATACCCACTTGCATCACATTTCACCTGAAATGTTTTTAGAAAATCTGGCAACACCAACACTGGTTGTTCCGTGATCTTCCGCTTCAACAGATTGAAGCTCCTCTCAGCCTCTGCTATCCAGTGAAAAGACTTATGTTGCTTCTTCACTGTATCCATCATCGCTGCACTGATCCCACTGAAATTCCTGATGAATTTCCGGTAGAAACTAGCCAAACCATGAAAACTTCTCACCTCGAAAATATTTCTCGGTGATGGCCAATTCTTGATCACTTCTACCTTATTCGGATCCCTCCTCAACTCATTCATAGATATAACAAAACCCAGATAAATGAGCTCTGTCTTCATAAATGAGGACTTCTTCATATTTATCAATAACTTTTCCTGTTGTAGCTTCTTCATCACAATAGCCAAATGCTTCAAGTGTTTTGCCACTGACTTACTATAAATTAGTATGTCATCCAAATACACAATGATGAACTTCCCGATGAACTCCCTCAGGACTTCGTTCATCAACCTCATAAAGGTACTTAGTGCATTCGTCAAGCCAAACGGCATGACTAGCCATTCATACAACCCTTCGTTTGTTTTGAAGGCTGTCTTCCACTCATCGCCTTCCCTCATGCGAATCTGGTGGTATCCGCTCTTCAGATCAATCTTTGAAAAATAATTTTCCCCACTCAGGAAATCCATCAGATCATCCATTCGTGGCAATGGAAACCTATACCTGATAGTTATCTTGTTGAGCACTCTTGAGTCGGTACACATTCTCCAACCTCCATCCTTCTTTGGACTGAGTACTGTCAGAACAACACATGGACTCAAGCTCTCCCTGACCAATCCTTTGTCCAACAACTCCTGGACCTGCTTCTTGACCTCTTCATTTTCCTGCGGCATCAACCTATATGCGGATTTATTTGGAAAACTGGCTCCTGGTATGAGGTCTATATGATGAATCACACTCCTCATCAGTGGCAACTGATGTAGTAGCATCTCCCGAGACAAGTGGGCCAGCACAGAAGACGAAGTATAGTTGGGCACATGCCAGCCCAAAATTTTGAATTTTCCCTTGAAGTTGATGCACCAAGCATAAATGAGATCATTTAATGAAGGCACCTTGGTAAAATGTAATCATACCTTGAGCACCCCGCTCTCGTCTGAGATAGACAGAGGCATTTATAGTAGTAAATGTAAGTAGGTAGAATTTAATATTAGATTAGACAGTTCTAGAAGAAAGAGAGAGAACGGATATAGACACCCTCATTATACTTTGTAACATAGTTCAGGAAGAGTTAGAAGAATCAAGAGCATAGGAGAGAAGCAGATAACTATAGAAGAACACCCATGTACAGGTCTTGAATTAATAGAAGAAGTTGATTCAGATTCATGGCTGTTGTGTTATTCTCTGTGTATGTGTGTTGAATGCTATGCTCATGAGTATTTACTTCCTGTTATGCATTTTCTATTCTGTTGTGTGTATGATTTCATGTGTTGAGATTGAAATCTGAGAGGGAGTGGAATGAGTTACAATTGTTTCTCTATCTGAGCAAGGATTCCTGCAAGGAGTGCAGTTGAAGTCGTCCGCAAGGAGTGCATTGACAGAAGGCTCAGGTAGTTAGCTCTTGTTCTCATTCACCCAAAAAATGAAATTGGGTTCTACGAGCCATGCAAGGAGTGCGCAGGCTAAGGAGAGTCTCAGTCGTGAAACTGAGCAAAGTATTGAAGGAATGCTGCTGTAGGTGTACGCAGAGTCAAAAGAACTCAACACTTAGAAGTGTTCGAGGATTGCCGCAAGGAGTGCGTGCAAGAGTCTTCGTGGAGACTCAGAATTGTGTGAAGCTCAGGAGGGATAAGGCTTTCAAGTTCACTGAAGAGAAGCACTGGAATTTCATTTCATGGAGTGCGTAAATTAGGTGCTGCACAGTTGCACCGCAGGAAGATAAGTTCCGTGGAGGAACACTTAGTTATTTCAAGAAATCCTCAAGGAAGAAGGGATTGACGGTTAGGATCTTACAGAGGAGATTGACAAAACCCGTCAGTCGTCAGATCTACCAAAAGAGAAAAGGAGGTTACAGTTGCATTAGGAGTTAAGCTCTAGGAGTCGTGAACCGTTGGATCTCGGATCAGTTACCCGTCAGCCATTTGATTTGGTAGAAACTGCACGAGGGTGACCATCGGGATCCGAAGGATCGGAAATCCTGTGGTCGAATGTTCTTCGACATTTGAAACCCTGAAGTCCCGGGAAGATCGGAGCCATCCGACAGCTGGACACGTGGCGGAGATCGAGGCGTTCGGAGTTCGGGGATCAAAAGTTTCGTGAACCAAAGGTCGGGGAAGTTCATAGAGAAAAACCTGGCAGAAATCTGAATCGTCCGTTCAGGAGCACAGGTGTCTGAAATCCGGAGGGAGTCGGCAATCGGAGAATCGGAGTTCCTGAGGATAGGAAAGGGAGAACATCACAAGTCTCGAAACCTCGGAGGAATCAGAACCATTCGCCAGAGGGGACGTGTGGAGGCAATCAGTGCCAGTGGGAAAATTCCCGACAAGAAGTCATCCATCGGGGTTTGAGTCATCGAAAAATCGGGGATTCCGGTGACAAATTGTTTATGCACTTTTGTTTCGCGAACTGTGAAATCCCAATGAGGAGAAAGGTACGATTGTGCGGCCAGCTGTCAGCACGTCAGAAAGGAGAGAGGCATCGTGGTGGAAGCCAGTTGTTAGCCCGACGGAGAATCAGTGTTCGAGGAATCAGGAAACCCACAGGTAAGTGTTTTGTAGCATTAGAAATCCCATAACCCCAACGGGACAGGACTGCGGTCACGGGTTAACGTTCGTACGAGTCAAGGCCTATAGCCAGGAGGGCTATCATGGAAAAAGGCATGTCGCGATTTGGGAAATCGCAAGTCCCGGGGACAATTGTATTTTGACGTCGAAAGGCCCGAAACTCTGATGGGGATAAGACTGTGGTCATATAAGGAGAGGTCACGTGGACCCAGGAGCTTAGCCTAGAGGGCTAATGGGAAATTGAGGAGCACGGGAATTTGGAGTTAGAAACCCCAAAAGAAGGAGGGGAGTCCCTGAAGAGATTTATATGGGTGGAATATTTCCCGATAGGGAAATAGAGAACCTTTGAGTTCTTTGGGCCAAGAAAGGAAAGAAGGTCTTGTGAGCGGACGTGCCCTGGGTGGTACGCCTGCATCAAAGTGGTATCAAAGCTTAGAAAATTTTCTTTTCTTTCTGTAGCAGAGGAAAAGGAGAATTCACCATGCCGCCAAGAAGAAGGGGTAGACAATCACTCGATCTAGAGGAGGAAAGGGAAATGTCCAGAGAAAGAGGTAGGCAAGTGCCGACTCCAGACATGGAGAGAGAAATGTGAAATATTCGTGCCAGAATGGAGGACATGGAGATAAGAGAAAGGAGAAAAGATGATGCAGGAGATATCAGTGAATCCAAAAATGAAGATGATGCTGGACATAGAGAAGAAGAAATCCCAGCAGAAGATGCAACAACAGAACGCTTACTTAAAGCTGTTACAAGAATGGGTGCAAAGGTGAAAATGGACGTTCCAGTTTATGAGGGAAATCTGGATGTAGAAGAGCTACTAGATTGGATTAGAGCTCTAGAAACTTACTTTGATTATGAAGATATCGAAGAGGATAAGAAGGTCAGGCATGCCGTCACAAGATTAAAAGGACATGCAACCTTGTGGTGGGATGAACTACAAGCTGTCAGGCGTTTCCAAGGCAAGCATAAAATTAAGAGCTGGGACAGGATGATTGCCAAGATGAAGGAAAAATTTATTCCCAGGGATTATCAAATTTCTCTGTTCAGGAGGATGCAGAACCTGAGACAGAAGCTGATGATAGTGAAGGAATATACTGAGGAATTATACAGGTTGAATATTAGGGCAGGTCATCGCGAGAGAAATGATGAAAAAGTGGCCAGGTATATGAATGGCCTGAGATATGAAATTCAGGATGAAATAAGTATGGCAACCATCCGAACGGTGGAGGATGCTTACCAAATGGCTCTGAAAGCTGAGGAGAAGCTGAGATGAAAGCAGAGTCAAAGAGGTCAAGGCAGAAGTCATCCCAGAGGCAAAGCAGTTGCCCAGGAAAGAATTCAGAATCCCAGAGACGATTGGAAGAAACCTCAGCCTCGGACAGAGAGAGGTGGAAGCTCCCAGCGAGGGTGATCTGCTGAGCAAAGAGAACAACATACTGAGAAGAGAGGAGGATATGATGATAATGATAGGTTTCCTCGTACCAGAGGTAGAGAAAGAGGAAGAGGTGGAGTAATCACATGCTTCACATGTGGAAAGAATGGGCACAGGTCGTTCGAGTGTCCAGAGAAAAAGAAAGAAACTGGAGAGACTCACATCGCCAAGGCATAGAGGCGAGATGTTGAGGCAGAATACGCTAAAGGCGGAAGATCACTGGTGATGCGGAAAGTCCTTTTGACACTAGAGAAGGAGATGAAGAATTCAGCGCAGAGGAACAATCTTTTTAGGACTGCTTGCAAGACCAAGGATAGAGTGTGCAAGGTTATCATGGATAGTGGAAGCACAGATAATCTCGTTTCAACCGAGATGGTGGAGAAGCTGGAGCTGGAGACAACTGATCACCCGAGTCCATACAAAGTTTCATGGCTACAGAAGGGACATCAGGTAAATGTCACTAAACGGTGTTTAGTTGAATTCAAAATAGGGGGTATAATGATAAAATACTCTGTGATGTCATTCCTATGGATGTCTGTCATTTATTGCTGGGTAGACCATGGAAATATGATAGAGATGTGATTCATGATGGGAGGATGAACACATATACCCTGGAGAAGAATGGGAGAACCCACATGTTGCATCCAATTGAGGATAAGGAGGTGAAGCCGGAAGTAAACAACACAGTACTCCTCATGAGTGGGAAGGAACTTCTTACCGAAGTTAAGAAGAAGGAGGATCCACAATTCTTTGTGGTCAGAAAGATGAGAATTGTTCTGACTAGTACAAGGGTGGATGATTTGCCAGAAGAAGTTCAGGAACTGGTGAAGAGTTCACTGATATTGTAGTGGACGAACTACCTCGTTCGCTGCCACCGATGAGGAGTGTGAGTCATCATATAGACCTCATACCAGGAGCTAGTTTGCCAAACAAAGCCACGTATAGATTGACGCCGTAGGAGAATGAGGAGGTCAAAAGACAGGTCCATGAATTGTTGGACAAAGGATTGGTTAGGGAAAGCTTGAGTCCGTGTGTTGTTCCGACGGTACTCAGTCCGAAGAAAGACGGAGGTTGGAGGATCTGCACTGATTCAAGAGCCATTAACAAGATAACCATCAGGTACAGATTTCCATTGCCGAGGATGGATGATCTGATGGATTGCTTAAGTGGAGAATTTTGTTTTTCAAAGATAGATTTGAAGAGTGGATATCACCAGATTCGTATGAGGGAAGGCGATGAGTGGAAGATAGCATTCAAAACCAACGAAGGACTGTATGAATGGATTGTCATGCCATTTGGCTTGAAGAATGCACCAAGTACCTTTATGAGATTGATGAATGAAGTCCTGAAGGATTTCATCGGGAAATTTGTCATCGTGTATCTGGATGACATATTGGTTTTCAGCAAGACAAAGGCGGAGCATTTGAAGCATTTAGCCATCATGATGAAGAGATTACAGCAAGAGAAGCTATTGATAAACATGAAGAAGTCCTCATTCATGAAGACATAACTCATTTATTTGGGGTTTGTCATTTCAGCGAATGAGTTGAGGATGGATCTAGATAAGGTGGAGGTAATCAAGAATTGGCCATCACCGAGGAACGTATTTGAGGTGAGAAGTTTTCACGGTTTGGCTAGTTTCTACCGGAAATTCATCAGGAATTTCAGTGGAGTTAGCACAACAATGATGGATACAGTGAAGAAAAGACATAAATCTTTTCATTGGACAGAAGAGGCTGAGAAGAGTTTCAATTTGTTGAAACGAAAGATTAGGGAACAACCAATTCTAGTGTTACCGGATTTTCAAAAGACATTCCAGGTAAAATGTGATGCAAGCGGGTTTGCCATAGGAGCAGTCTTAAGTCAGGAGGATAGACTGATTGCATATTTTAGCGAGAAATTGAATGAGGCAAAAGAAAAGTACTCCACGTATGATAAGGAATTTTATGCCATCATACAGGCATTGAATAAATGGAGGCACTATTTGATTCCAAAGGATTTTTTTTTATATAGTGATAACCATGCATTAGAGTTTGTGGCTCAACAGGAAAAGTTGAATCAGAGGCATGTTAAGTGGGTCGAATACATGCATTACATTTGTAATTAATCATATTTCAGGTACTGCTAACAAAGTTGTTGATGCTTTGAGCAGGAGGTGTTTGCTGTTGCAGGAGTTCAAAGTCAGGACGTTAGGCTTTGATGATCTTAGAGACATGTACACAGGTGATTCAGACTTTAAGGAGGCATATGAAGCAGCTGAGAATCCAGTTCTCAGAGACAAAATCCCTTGGACAGACTATATGATCCAAGATGGATTATTATTCAAAGGAAATCAGTTGTGTATTCCAAATTGTTCCATGAGGGAGAATCTATTAAAGGAAAAACACGGCGGAGGATTGGCTAGACATTTTGGCCATGATAAGACATTCACAAAGCTGAGTGAGTCATACTTTTGGCCAGGGATGTGGTCAGAGGTCAAGCGGTTTGTAGATAGGTGCTGGATTTGCCAGCATTCAAAAGGAAAGAAACATAATGCGGGATTTTATCAACCATTTCCCATACCAGACAAGCCGTGGGATGAAATTAGCATGGATTTCATATTGGGATTGTCAAGGACACAAAGGGGTGTGGACTCCATCTTTGTGTTAGTGGATAGGTTTTCCAAGATGACACATTTTATCCCATTCCAGAAGACCAGTGATGCGACTCACATCGCAAATCTGTTCTTCAAGGAGGTCATTCGACTTCATGGATTGCCAAAGAGCATAGTTTTGGACAGAGACACAAAATTCATAGGGAATTTCTGGAGGACATTATGGAAGAAGATAGGAACTAATTTGATGTTTAGTTCTTCTTATCATCCTCAGATGGATGGGCAAACAGAAGTGGTGAACAAAAGTCTGGGAGACTTGATGAGAAGCTTTGTGACAGAGCACCATAGCAGTTGGGACAATATATTGCCGCAAGTAGAGTTTGCTTACAATGACTCTGTTAATAGGAGCACAGGCAGAAGTCCATTCCAGATTATATATGGCATGCAACCAAGAGGAGTTTCTGAATTGAGGGACTAGGAACAGACTGCTACTAGGAGCGCTAGTGCAGAAGAATTCGCTGAGGCAATGAAAGAACTTCACAGCCAGGTGAAGGAGCGGTTGCTAAAAACAAGCCAAGAATATAAGCGCAGAGCCGATCAGCATAGAAGACAACTTCAGTTTGAGGTTGGTGATTTGGTTCTGGCACATTTGAGGAAAGAAAGGTTCCCGAGGGGAACGTATAATAAATTGAAGATGGAGAAAATCAGACCATGCAAGGTCTTGAAGAAAATGGGACATATTGCTTACGAGATTGAATTACTGGATGGGATCGGAATATCTCCGATATTCAATGTCTCGGATTTATACCCATACAAGCTTGAGGAAGAAGGAACAAGTGATGAACAGCCAGAGGTTCAGTGGCAGAAGCAAATGCCAGCTGCAGAAAAGCCACAGATGGAACAGATACTGAATAAACAAGTGGGTAAGAAAACTAGAAGGAAAGAATATTTTGAATATTTGGTCAAGTGGAAGGGCCATCTAGTTGAAGATGCCAGCTGGGAGACTGAAGAAGATATTCTGAAGCATGGACATACCATGCAGGAGCTCATGGGTAGGAGCCCATGCAAATTTTCAAGCGAGGGAGTATGATGCAGGAGCATCTCCCGAGACAAGCGAGCTAGCGTAGAAGACGAAGGATAGTTGGGCACACGCCAGCCCAAAATTTTGAATTTTCCCTTGAAGTTGATGCACCAAGCATAAATGAGATCATTTAATGAAGGTGCCTTGGTAAAATGTAATCAGACCTTGAGCGCCCCGCTCTTTTATGTGATAGACAGAGTCATTTATAGTAGTAAATGTAAGTAGGTAGAATTTAATATTAGATTAGACAGTTCTAGAAGAAAGAGAGAGAACGGATATAGACACCCTCATTATACTTTGTAACATAGTTCAGGAAGAGTTAGAAGAATCGAGAGAATAGGAGAGAAGCAGAGAACTGTAGAAGAACACCCATGTACAGGTCTTGAATTAATAGAAGAAGTTGATTCAGATTCATGGCTGTTGTGTTATTCTCTGTGTATGTGTGTTGAATGCTATGCTCATGAGTATTTACTTCTTGTTATGCATTTGCTATTCTGCTGTGTGTATGATTTCATGTGTTGAGATTGAAATCTGAGAGGGAGTGGAATGAGTTACAATTGTTTCTCTATCTGAGCAAGGATTCCTGCAAGGAGTGCAGTTGAAGTCGTCCGCAAGGAGTGCGTTGACAGAAGGCTCAGGTAGTTAGCTCTTGTTCTCATTCACCCAAAAAGTGAAATTGGGTTCTACGAGCTGTGCAAGGAGTGCACAAGCTAAGGAGAGTCTCAGTCGTGAAACTGAGCAAAGTACTGAAGGACTGTTGTTGTAGGCATACGCAGAGTCAAAAGAACTCAACACTTAGAAGTGTTCGAGGATTGCCGCAAGGAGTGCATGAAAGAGTCTTCGTGGAGACTCAGAATTGTGTGAAGCTCAGGAGGGATAAGGCTTTCAAGTTCGCTGAAGAGAAGCACTAGAAGTTCGTTCCATGGAGTGCGTAAATTAGGTGTTGTATAGTTGCACCGCAGGAAGATAAGTTCCGTGGAGGAACACTTAGTTATTTCAAGAAATCCTCAAGGAAGAAGGGATCGACGGTTAGGATCTTGCAGAGGAGATTGACAAAACCCGTTAGTCGTCGAATCTATAAAAAGAGAAAAGGAGGTTACGGTTGCATCAGGAGTTAAGCTCTAGGAGTTGTGAACCATTGGATCTCGGATCAGTGACCTGTCATCCGTTTGATCTCGTAGAAACTGCACGAGGGTGACCATCGGGATTCGAAGGATCAAAAATCCTGTGGTCAAATGTTCTTCGACATTTGAAACCCCGAAGTCCCGAGAAGATTGGAGCCATCCGACAGCTGGACACGTGGTGTATATTGAGGCGTCCGGAGTTCGGGGATCAAAAGTTCCGGGTAACCGAAGGTGGGGGAAGTTCATAGAGAAAAACCCAACAGAAATCTGAATCGTCCATTCGGGAGGACAGGTGTCTAAAATATGGAGGGAGTCGGCAATCAGAGAATCGGAGTTCCTAAGGACAGGAAAGGGATAACATCACAAGTCCCGAAACCCCGGAGGAATCGAAACCATTCGCCAGAGGGGACGCGTCGAGGCAATCAGTGCCAGTGGGAAAATTCCCGACAAGAATTCATCCATCGGGGTTTGAGTCATCGGGAAATCAGGGATTTCGGTGACAAAGTGTTTATGCACTTTGGTTTCGCGAACCGTGAAATCCCGACGAGGAGAAAGGTACGATTGTGTGGCCAGCTGTCAGCACGTCAGAAAGGAGAGAGGCATCGTGGTGGAAGCCAGTTGTTATCCCGACGGAGAATCGGTGTTCGAGGAATCAGGAAACCCATGGGTAAGTGTTTTGTAGCATTAGAAATCCCGTAACCCCGACAGGACAGGACCGCGGTCATGGGTTAATGGTTGTATGAGTCAAGGCCTATAGCCAGGAGGGCTATCATGGAAAAAGGCGTGTCGGGATTCGGGAAATCGCAAGTCCCGGGGACAATTGTATTTTGACGTCGGAAGTCCCGAAACTCCGACGGGGATAAGACCGTGGTCATATAAGGAGAGGTCACGTGGACCCATGAGCTTAGCCTAGAGGGCTAATGGGAAATTGAGGAGAATGGGAATTTGGAGTCAGAAACCCTGAAAGAAGGAGGGGAGTCCCTGAAGAGATTTCTGTGGGTGGAATATTTCTCAATAGGGAAATAGAGAACCTTTGAGTTCTTCGGGCCAATAAAGGAAATAAGGTCCTGTGAGCGGATGTGCCCTGGGTGGTACGCCTGCATCAGCAACAAACGAGGTAATTCATCCACTATGATGTCAGCGAACTCTTCCAGCAATTCCTGAACTTCAACTGACAAATCATCCACTCTTGTGCTAGTCAGAACAATCCTCGGTTTTCTGACCACAAAGAATTGTGGATCTTCTTTCTTCTTCACCTTCGTAAGAAGTTCCTTCCCACTCATGAGAAGTACTGTGTTTCTTACTTCCGGTTTCACCTCCTTATCCTTTATTGGAAGCAACATATGGGTTCTCCCATTCTTCTCCAGGGTATATGTGTTCATTCTCCCATCACGCATCACATTTCAGTCATATTGCCATGGTCTACCCAGCAATAAATGACATACATCCATGGGAATAACATCACACAAAATATTATCATTATATCCACCTATCTTGAATTCAACCAAGCATTGTTTAGTAACAGTTACCTGGTGTCCCTTTTGTATCCATGAAACTCTGTATGTACTTGGATGATCAGTCGTCTCCAGCTCCAACTTCTCTACCATCTCTGTGGATACGAAATTATCCATGCTACCACTGTCAACAATAACTTTGCACACCCTGTCCTTGGACTTGCAAGCTGTTCTGAAAAGTCTGGTCCTTTGGACTGACCTTTCCACCTCCTTTTCGGGTGTCAAAAGGACTTTACGCATCATAAGCGATCTTCCGCCTTCTGCATCTTCGGCCTCAACATCCGCCTCTGCGCTTCTGTGATGTGAGCTTCTCCAATGCCCTTCTTTTTCTGTGGAAACTCATAAGACTTATGCCCATTCTTCCCACATGTAAAGCATGTGATGACTCCACCTCTTCCTCTTCCTCTACCTCTAGTACGAGGAAAAGTATTTCCATCAGCATATCCTCCGCTCTGCTCTGTATGCTTCCCTCTCTTTTCAACATATGGCCCCCTCTGCGAGGTTCCACCTCTTTCAAATTTACCCTGAGGTTTCTTCCATTCCTCTTTGGGCTTCTGGAATTTCTCTTGGGCAATTGCTTTTCCTTTAGGCTGACTTCTGCCTCGCCCTCGCTGACCTTGCTTTCGGCTCAGCTTCTCCTCTACTTTCAGAGCCATCTGATAAGCATCCTCCATAGTCCTGATGGTAACCATGCTTAATTCATTCTGAATGTTATATCTCAGACCATTCAGATATCTGGCAACCTTCTCATCATCACTCTCCCGATGACCTTCTCTGATGTTCAGTCGATAGAATTCCTCAGTGTATTCCTTCATTGTCATCAGTTTTTGTCTCAGGTTCTGCATCCTCCTGAACAAAGTAATTTGGTAGTCTCTTGGGATGAACTTCGCCTTCATATTCACAATCATTCGGTCCCAAATCTTGATCTTCTTCTTGCCTTTACAGCGTCTATCATCTTGTAGCTCATCCCACCACAATGCTGCATGTCCTTTCAAGCGCGTGATAGCATGCTTGACTTTCTTATCTTCTTTGACATCCTCATAATTGAAGTATGTGTCGAGAGCTCTAATCCAATCTAGTAGCTCCTCTGCATCCAGATTTCCCTCATAGACTGGAATGTCCATTTTCGCCTTTGCACCCATTCTGGAAATAGCTTTAATTAGACATTCATTCACTACATCTTCGGTTGCAACTTCCTCTTCACGTTCAACCTCAATTTCGCTCTTGGAATCACTCAGATCCCCTGCACTAGCTGTGTGTCTTTGTGCTGTCTCCATGTCTTCGAGTCTTGCTCAGAGATCATGCATCTGCCTCTCCATTTATGGATTTTCTACCTGCCTACCTCTCCTTCTCACCTCCCTATCTTCTGGATCAGGTGACTGCCTTTCTCTTCTCAGCATCATGGCAAATTTATTTATCTGCTATAAAAATAAAAGAGTCTTCCCACTCTGATACCACACCTGATGCAGCCTCACCCTCGGGCACGTCCGCTCCCGCAGGATCTTCTTCTTCTCGTCTTGAAGAAATCCAAGGTTCTTCTATTTCCCTATCGAGAAAAATGCACCCACATATTCTCTTCTGTGCGATCCCCCTTTCTCCACTTATCGAAGGATCGGAACTCGCGGTTTCACAAGTTCACTGATGATCACTGGGCTCTCGAATCCCTGAGACCCGATGGTCAGTCAATGCTGACTTTCTCTCACTTGCCAGGACTTCTGCTTTATCGAGAATTTCCTTATCGAGATATTGCTACTAGCAATTTTGAGCACTATGATTTTCCGACTCCCGATACCTGATGTGACGAAAATCCGACGCGCGTGCGAGTTGTCACCTCAACTCCCGTTAATTTTATCGGGATATCGGACTTCGCGGGATCGCGAATCCTGATGTCGATGGACTCGAAACTTGCCTTTTCCCGATCCCCAATACGAGTGCCACCTATTCTCCACTAACTCCTGCCATGGCCCACACAATTCTTCCATCGGGATATCACGTTTCGCGATTCCGATTTGCAAGAGTTTCTTACCTTGAAAACTCCGATGCCCCGAATTCCGACTCCTCAGGATCTCCTGACACGTGTCCCCGCTGATGGACAGTTATGAGCTTGTCGGGATATCGCAGATCGCGATTCCTGACGCTATGATTTCTTCACTCCTAGAATTTCCGATGAATTCAATATCCCGATGACTCCTCCAAGACTTCTCCTCTGCTCACTAGGGCTTAACCCCGTTGAAACTCCTGCTAAATCTGACGGTTGACGGGATTTTCGCGAATTCCCTCCCCAAGATCTTGACCGTCGCTTTTCCTTCCTGAGGATTTCTTGGTGTGAAACTTCCTATGTGGTCCTTCAACAGATGTTTGTAGGCTCTACTCCTCCTGAGCTTGCTCCAACTTCTCAGCCTCTTCGAATGAGAAAACCTTTGCTCGCACTCCTTGCGGAAACTCTATGAACACTTCAAGTGCTCAACCTCCCCTGACTTTGCACACACCTGCAACAACAGTCTTTGGGTGCTTCACTCAGAATCACAACTTTGAGACTTCTCCCTGGCTTGCACACTCCTTGCACAACATTGTTCCTCTGCACTTCTGAGATGAGAACAAAAGCTAACTCTAATTGAACCCTTCTGTCAACACACTCCTTGCGGACAATTCGACTGCACTCCTTGCAGGAATCTACTGGCTTAATTAGAGAAACAATTGAAACTCATCCTTTCACCCTCTCAGACTTCAATTCACACATGAAATCACGTACACAACATATAAAAGTAAATGCATAACAGGAAATAAACATCCATGAGCATAACATCAATACACAGAGAAAAAACACAAACCATGAATTTGAATCAAAGATTTCTTCTATTAATTCAAATGCATGTACATGGGTGTTCTTCATACACAGTTCTCCGCATGCTCTTCTGCTGCTACTATGCTCAGGCTCAGACTAATGTTACAATTTTACAATGAGGGTGTCTATATCCATTTTCCCTCTTGGACTCTAGGCTATCAAATCTAGAATTAAATTCCTATCTAACTGCATTAAGTCTATTAAATGTCGACTATCTACTAAGGACGAGAGCTATCCTCTCAAGGTCCACTTACAATGAACAAGTGCACCTCATCTTAAATGATTCATTTAAGGTTTGTGCAACAATTCCAAAGCATTTTCAAAATTTTGGTGCTGGCTTATAAAGCTGTTTTCCGCTTCCGCGCTGGCTCGCTTGATGAGTTGGCAATGCTCCTGCATCATGCAGTAGCCTCGAAGAAAAAGTACCACTGTTTGGTTTACCACCTCTGTCTGTTAGTTGGTCTGTGGATGGAAAGCAATGCTCCTCTTCAATTTGGTGTCCATCATTCTCCACAAGCTAGTCCAAAAGTCCCCAAGGAATCGAGTATCTCGATCCGAGAAAATGGATGTGGGTAATCCAAAGTGAACCCAAACATACTGAAGAAGAGATTAGCAGTCTGCTCAATAGTGACTTGCTTTTTACATGGAATTAATATACACATCTATCTGAACCTACCCACTACAACATAAAAATAATCATGACCCCCTTTGGTCATTGGTAAACTCCCTACAAAATCCATGGAGAAACTTTCCCATGGATGGGATGGAACAGGAAATGGTGACTATAGCCCTAGTTTTCTATTAGCGGGCTTACAAGTAGAACACATCACACACCCTTTTACATATTTAGTTGCAATTTCTTTCATTTGAGGCCAGTAACAAAACCTTTGCAAATGAACCATATTTTTTCCTACCCCAAAATGCCCAGACACAAGAGAAGTGTGAGCTTCTTGTATTACATGGACTCTTTCACTTGTAGGAATACATAGCTTTCCAGGATGGTAGAGTAGTTTTCCCCGCATACAATAGTTATCTACATATGCACCAAGGGTTAGCTTTACATATACTTCCTTAAAATCTTCATCGATGGAATATTGTTCTACATAGCTATCATGAGATAAAGAAGTATTCTTCAAAATAATAAAAGAAACAATAGGAGGGCTAGAAGCATATCGACTACCTTGTTACATGTACCCTTTTTGTACTTGATTACTAAATGAAATTGTTGTAGAAAACCCATCCGCCTATAGTGTCTATATTGTTGCAATTTGGTCTGTGATTGAAGATACTGTAAGGGCTGATGATCTGTATGTATGATTGTTTCCTTCCCTAACAAGTAGTGCTTCCATTTCTCTATGCTCTGGATAGTTAACAACAACTTTGTTAAAAGTTTCAGATTGGTAACAGATAGGCTTACGATATTTCATAAATATTGCACCCATGGTGTATCTGTTGACATATGTCTTGATCTCAAAAGGTTGTTGAAGATTTGACAGTGCTAATACTGGTGTGGTACTGATCTTCTCCTTCAAAATATTGAAAGATTTTTGTTTCTTTCCTGCCCACTGAAAAGTGTTCTTCACACTGGTTAAGGCATGCAAATGAGTTGCTATAAAGGAGAAGTTGGGAATGAATCTCTTCCAATAATGAACTACACCTAAGAAGCTTTGAACTTTGGTTACACTCTTTGGCTCATGCCATTTTACAATTACATCAATTTTGGAATGATCAATTTTCAATTATCCTCCTCCTACAATATGACCTAAGTACACAAGTTCAGTCTTGCCAAATTCACATTTAGACAATTTTACATATAGCTTTTCCCTTTTCAAAGTATCCAATATTTTCTTTACATGCCTCACATGCTCATCCCAAGTCCCGCTAAAAACAAGAATGTCGTCTAAATATACAATCACAAAGTCATCTAGGAAATGCCTGAATACATCATTCATCACACACATGAAATTTGCCAGAGCATTACAAATCCCAAACAACATAACTAACCACTCAAACAATCCCTGTTTGGTTTTAAAGGAATTTTTCCATGCATCCAGTTTTGCGAGTCTGATTTGATGATATCCACTATGCAAATCCAGCTTAGTGAAATAAACAACATTCTTCAATTGATCAAGTAAATCATCTATGCGAGGAAGAGGGTATCATTTTTTCACCATGATTTTATTTAAATCCTGGTAACTAACACACATTCACCATGTGCCATCCTTTTTTGGCACCATCACGATTGAAGAACCACAAGGAGACGAACTGGGCCTAATGATCCCTTGATCCAATAAGCCCTGTACCTGCTTCTTGCTCTCTGTCATCTCCACAATTGACATCCTGTACATGCCCACATTAGGAAGAGGAGAATCCTACTGAAGATGTATCTCATGTTGGATTTCCCTTTTAGAAGGTAATCCATCTGGTTCCTAAAAACTATTATCATACTTAGAAACAATATCAATCAATTCCTTTTTATGAGATGGATCACACCCTTGGAAAGTGTCCGATGTCCCAACATATTTCTCTCTGATGACCATGAGTACATATCTCTTATTAGTGTTTATGAGTCTTTTCATTTGCCCTGCACTAACAAGTGTTGTATTTACCCTCATGTTGTGAGCTCTAACAATATATTCCACTCCCCCTTTAGTAAGGTGGTATTTGTTCTCGTGATGAAAGAAGATTGTTTTTCTATCATAAAGATAAGGACCTCCCAACACTATGCCACATATATCAAGTGGTACAACTTCCAAATTCACTTCATCAATCAACTTTGAAGCAATAAAAAATTTGATCCTACATTGTTTGGTGACATTAAGTTTTTCTTTATTACATACCCAACCAAGAGGATAAGACTTCGAATGTCGTTTCGTTTCAAGACCCATCTTCTTGACAAATTCTTCAGATACTAAGTTTACTTGGGAACCCAAATCAAATAGCGTATCTATCTTAGTATGTTTAGATACAACTCTTATATGAAATAACTCATTCCTCTTTCGTTCATCAACATGAGATTCATCATTGGAACTTGAACTAGAATGAAGAGAATATTTACCTTGTACTCCAACCGCTGTGATCTTTCCTTCATCTCCTGAATCAGAACCAAGATCTTGCGACACTATAGCAACGGTCTTTGTCTTCCTCTTTCCACCAAAATGTCTCGGTTTCATTTTTTGATGTAGTTTCCAACAATGTTCTTCATCATGACTGCTCTTCTTGCAATGAGTGCAAGATGGTTTTCCTCCTTCTCTCGTTATTGTAGCAGTCTTCTTGTCCTTCCTTTTAAACTTCTTAAAAGTCTTTTGTGGGAAATTGGAAGGCTTATTTGTGGGATCTTCTTGAAAATGTTTCCCCCTATTCTCAAGGTGAGTGGCTTGCACACAAACTTCGTTAAGACTAGTTGGGTTAACCAAGAGAAAAGTATGATGAATATAACTGTGAAGTGCGCCAATATACTTCATTAAAGTTTCATAAGAATCCAAAGGAATGTTCAATGCAAGAGATTTCTTCGTAAATTATTCTATGAAACTTTGTACAATTTGACCTTTACTTTGCCTTAAAGTTTTCCATTCCATCATTAATTTATGTAAATACCCTAATGGATAAAATTTCTTCCTTATTGTTGATTTAAATTCCGACCACGAGGAAAGAATATTAACACACTTACTTTTGTCCTGAATCTTTCTCTCCCACCGTACAAGAGCGGTTCCTTCCAACCGAAGAGAATCCAGTTGCACTTTAACTTCCCATTCATCAATATGTTGGACACGGAAATACAATTCAACCCGTCGGATCCAATTATCTATCGTTTCAGGATTAAAATCTCCATTAAACATAGGTAAACAAAATTTTACATCAAGCTTTAATAATGGTTTCTTAAAAGAGGCTTTCTGGCTAGAATGATGAGAATGATGAGAATGCTAAGAGGAAGAAGAAATAGAACTCAAAGGTCAATATAGAGGCTCATGAGGATCTCCTCCATCCACTTGTTTTACCAAAGAATCATCATCTGCATGTTCTTCCTTTTTCTTCCCTTTCTTCTTCATCCTCTTCTCGTAATATCCATACATTCGTTCGATCATTTCTGACATGCGATAAAAGACCATGGGAAAGTTTTTCTCCTATTCATCACGCTTGTCCTCTTCAGGATTGAAAGTCTTAAGAGCTCCTTCACCCTGCTTATGCTTGGCCCTAGTAAGAATTCACACTCAACAATTCAAGTCAAAGATGACTGCTCTGATACCAACATGATCCAAGATATTTTCATCGTGACTTATAAATAATTGTATTAAATGAGCATAAATTAAAGTGCACCATTAAAGAAGGGAAATATAAAAAATTAAGAGACATAAGCATCAGATATGAACACAAAAACTTGATAACAAAGTTCCTCCCTAGTGGACTACGTCTCTGGTTCTTGCTCTCAAATGGGTAGGCTCTTTCATTAACTCCGCAAAAGAATTTGACAAAATACATAAGTATACCTCATTATGAAATAATGTTGCAAAAATAATGCTCAGATCAGAAAACATACAACACCACTGAATTCATGGTGTTGAATTACCCAAAAATGACTGTCTCTACGCCTCGCTCCGACTCTGGAACTCCCAAGCCCAAGAATTTTTTTTCTTGGTTTCCATGCCCTCTACAACCTGCAATAATGACTGTACATCCTTGAAAAACATGCCCAATAGGTCGTATGGTCCGTGCCTCCTCCTCTGTGGCTGGCAGGATCCCCCTTTTAATAAAAAACATGGGCGATATGTACCAAGTGGTACCCGCGCCCTAGTGGTTAGGGGCAAAAGTATTTAGGCGTAGGCCTAGGTGGAGGTTCTAGGGTCGATCCCCACAAACTCCACTTTTGGTTTGTTTATTATATGGGTTATATACTATGTTTCCACTTTGATAACTTTAGCGCTATCACTAGAAGTTACTCCAATGAGATATGAATGTGGCTATAGTTGGTGTGGTCCGCTAGATTTGGCGGACCCGCCAACCATTTTTGTTTTAAAATTCGTTCACGGGCGGTCCTTGTGCATTTCCTGCCTGCCATGTAGTAGCCCCTGATTAGGCCACATGGAGGCTTCTCATTGGGCCATGCTACCCCTTGCCAAGTCAGCATTCCATGTCAGTGTGCCATGTTAGCCGTATAGACTGTATGGACTGCCATGTGGCACGATCTAATTGGTCCACAGATCGATCCGAAAAGCCAATAATCGGGTGACACGTGGCAGCCTTTGGTGCTGCAATGTCATCATGATGATGTCAACATACCGTGTGTCACTTCCCTTCTCCCGCCACATGCATTGTATGGACTATGACGTCATCTGTATGAATGTTGACATCAACAATACGGATGCCGACTCATCCCCTACTGATTGGGTTAGGTTGACCAAACTTTGAATGCGAATATATTTCAATCCATAACTCTGTTTAGAGAGCCGTTTAATTCGTTAGAAATCTTGCAACGCTCTCTTCGTGATCATGTCATTTTCACTGAGTTTTGGGAACTTTGAATATTTTCCCTTTCTCTATTTGTTGGAGCCATTTTGAGTGTTCTTAGTTGCCTTTGTGAGTTCTGAGTTGTTCTTAGCCTTCTCTGGATCCTTTTTGGATCACCCTCCCAGGTACGAACAAGTTAAAGAGAATAATTTCCAAGCAAACCTTATTAAATGAATGAGAATTCTACTCAACATATTCAAGTGCTTCAATAATCAGAGTGACAGATACCATGATACCTAGACTCATTACCTCATGGAGAAAGACTTACTGCTTATTCAAGACCAGGCTGATGGGATGGATGTTGTTGCTGTTGATAAATGGGATGAAATTGAAGAAAAGAGGGGCCCTCCGAGGCCATTCTCAAGTCATCCGACTCTCGACACTCCATGTCTAGGACCTGTGGGCCTCAAGACATGATCTCCTTATTTTTCCCTAGGATAGGGGATAACATCTGGCTCCAACTCGGGGACATGTGTTCACCGTAGAGTGCATGAGAACCTCAACATATTTGGTATGACTTGTACCTGCTAGATATCAACAAAATTCATTAGTAATCCTTAGGGTGGTGATATCACCCGTCACTCATATATGATATAATAAAATAAACATAAGTATGCATATATACATAATGGAAAAATACAATGTGAAAATGAAACTATACTAGTATGATATGCAGATGGTATATACAATGGATGTGAATTCCTACCTACCTCTACTTACATGTACTTACCCTTCAAATGTTAGGTATAAGAATACAACCAGTATAGCCATTCTAGCAATGTATCATAAGACCTACCTTTGTGCTTCATCATAAACCAAAACAATGACAAGTTAAGAACAAGAAAAACATGAGTTAGAGATTGTATCACATCATCGGAAATCGTGAAGTCTGGCTCATGGAGGCAAGAGGGATGAACCAAATTATGCCAAGTCATACCTCTAGGAAAGTTCTCAATCCATCTTAGAAAGAGATCATGAAAAATCAAAGGCTCAAAAGACTATCTCAAATATTCTGAATGTTGGCTACCTTGGACATCTTGACATCCCGAGGTCTAGGAATAGACTAGTAAGAACCTAGAGGATGATTGCTAATTTTTTAAGGGAAGGTTGAAATACTAATATAACAAACATATTCTTAATGAATTCAACCTACCCTTTAATTCTAAAAGTAGGCTTTTCCCTAGAGAAAATTCAAGACAAG
The DNA here is from genome assembly GCA_009831015.1 of Picea engelmannii. NCBI lineage: Eukaryota > Viridiplantae > Streptophyta > Pinopsida > Pinales > Pinaceae > Picea > Picea engelmannii. The sequence goes on from ML840942.1 coordinate 24,174, forward strand.
GGACATGTTTCCTAACTACACCCTTAGTAACATAGCGAGGTAAAGTAGTCGAAGGGAGATGGAAAACTTTGTCACAAGTACCTCACTTTAGCCAACAAATATCCTTCCCTTTATCAAAATCTGAGTAGAATGGTGGTTGATAATTTTGTTCATAGAATAAATCCAAGTTCTCAAAGGAATGCTCCTCAAAATCCTCAAGGTATGACCAAAAATTATTAGGAGAACACAGAACTAGGTCACCCTTGGGTGCTTGGAAAACATTTGTAGCTATATCATAATCTTATTTCCAAATGTCAAAATTATTAGGAACATCATATGATTGTTGTAAAGGAAACAAATGGAAATGGCCCTCCATATCGTAAATGGGATCCTCATCAAAACCAATCACATCCGATTTACGTCTTCCAACATGTATGAACTCATCAATAATCTCAACTACGTCATTACTTTTATCATAGCATGAAGGATTTAACACATGCAATGGCTCCTTTAATACTTCTTCACTTTCCAAATCATAAAATAAAGCATAATCAAAATATTGGAAAGGGAAATAACTTATCGTATTCACTTCTTGTTGTGTAGGAGCATCAATGGCTTGGATGACTTCATCAAATGGAAGAGGGTCCAATACATCATCCCCCAAAATCATCTCTTTAATCATGTCTTCATCAGAAAATGAAGGACCTAACTCTCACAAGGGTTCCTTTACTTCTTCACCTTCTGAATCATAGACTAAAGTGTCATCAAAAAACTCGAAAGCAAAATGACTCACATCATTCTCTTCATCTTGTGAAGGAGAGATAGGATCTTGGAGATCTTCATCAGATGGAGGAGCATATACTAATGCTTCATCCTCATAATTCACTTCTTTAGTTAAATCTTTACTGCATTCTATCGAATCATGGGAAAAATCTTGTTCCTCTTCAAGGCATTGAAAACTTTCTTCATAAATCACTCCTTCTATATCAAAGGGTTCTTGTTATTGAGTATGATACACATCCCTGAGATCTTCCACAATATCAGTGGTGAATCCTTCATCCTCTAGGGCTACTGTGAGATTTTGAAGGGCATATTCATATGTCTGTCATTGTGGTTTGGAAAACTCAATAAACCTACTGATGAGGTCTACGAAAGATGATATACCCCTATCTTTGCAACAACCCTTAAACCAATATTTCAAAAATTATGGCAGAGAAAGTATGAACAATTTTACTCGAACATCCTCCCCTTACAATTCTATCTCACTTATATACTTCAAGAATTCTACAATGTGAGTAATTAGGAGGCCTACGAAGCTTGAAGAGTTGTTTAACCATTTTGCATCAAAATAATGAGACTCTCCTTGAATTTTTTTGAAGTCAATAGTCAGATACACTTATTCCCAAGGCACCATGATCCCATAACTTGGAAATATAACAAAATTGAGATCAAGGTGGCACCTTGGAAAAGGTCAGTGTTGATTAAGGTTGGTTGTCATTGATGGCAACCCTTGAATGAAGTTTGAGAACCCAGGTTTGGGTAATGGACCCAAGTTTTTTTTATGGATAATGGTATGCATTTTGGTATATTTGTAGGTAATACTATTCTATATGGATAGTGCATGTCATTCCATTTCTAGTGGTATGTGGAACGTCACATAGCTCCTCACGGTTAGAGAGTTATGGCCCTCACAGTTAGAGAGTTATGGCCATGTGAAGTTGGAGAACCCTCACGAGTCATCTAGAATCCCCAAAAGGTCAAAGTAGTCAATGTGGTTTAAGAGATTTTTAGAAGGTAAATAATAAAGTGAAGTGATGAGTGTACTATAATTCAAAGTGAATACAAAAGAAATTATTTAAATAATAAAGTTAATGAATAAATTACTAAGTTGACAAGTGGTTAGAAGTGGGTTAGCCCTAAAATAAGGAAAGTGGTTTAAGATGGTTAAAAGGTAACCCCTTGAGGTAAAGTGAAGTGATGAGTGTACTATAAGTCAAAGTGGATATAAAATAAATTATTTAAATAATAAATTTAGTGGATAAATTACTATTTGGACAAGTGGTTAGAAGTTGGTTAACCCTAAAATAAGGAAAGTGGGTTAAGATGGTTAAAAGGTAACCCCTTGAGGAAGCTACATGAAATTATAAATAAGAGGCAAGGGTCTCTCATTTTATATCAAACTTGAGAATATTGAATATCTACAGGTGACTGAGGTAACAAAAGGATATCTAAGTTGAATTTTAGAGAGAAGGTGAAGTAAAGAAGGCCGAAATTCAAGAGAGGATAAATTCTTTTGATGATGCTTTCTAAGGTATGTTATTTACATGTCATCTCACCATTTTCACAATAATGTTTTTTATTGAATGATTCATATTGTGAAATTGATTGGCCATTGAGAAAACATATCCAAGTAGATGTGGTACAAATTTCAGCTTGTGGGTCGTTGTAGTTTTGGAGTTACACTCCATAGAAAATAGGGTTTGTGGCTAACCTTGAAACTAGTCTAAAACAAGTGTTTTGGGTAAACATGTCATAAATTATTCATAACAAATACAAATTAATTAAGAAAAAATGTGTCGGTTATATTATAGTCTGTAGTGTTATGTGTAAAATTTTCAAATCCATAAAACAAATATTCTCTGCAGAGCACTCTCTACAAGTTTGCTCTCTAAAATAAGCCAAAATTCAATAAGGTATGCCATTTTTGCTATAAATCCTTTTCTGAGAGGTTCCAAGTAGTGCCACTTGGAAGAATTGCATAAAACGCAGTTAAGAACATTGTATACTATTTTCATATCTTTATTCAGTACAGGTACATAGTTATGAGTATTTCTAGTTAGGGTTGTTGACTAATCCAAAACTAGTCATGTGAGACTAAAGAAAAGTTTGATGAAAATGCTAGTTTCTTGTTGTTAAAGTTAAGGGAGGTTTGCAGGTATGTGATCATAAACACAAGGTCTATTATAGAGCTACAAATCAGATTTGGATGATGAAATTGATGAGGGATTTTGTTTGAGGTACATGTTGGGTAGATGGTTGAGACAAGTAGTTGATAAGTTGGCACATACATGAGGTGTATAGTTGATGATGTTGGTACATCTTGATGAGTCATAGTTGATGAGTAGTTGATACATGATTAGTACATACTTGGTACATGGTTGGATGCACTTGTTTATGGTACATGTTGATTACAGGTTGTTTGGTACAGGTTGGTGCATGGTTGATGCACTTGTTTATGGTACAGGTTGATTACATGTTGAGGTACACGTTGATGCATGGTTTAGGTTTATTGGTACAGGTTGTTTGGTGCAGGTTTATTGGTACATGTTTACAATAGTATATCTCAAAGTGATAGTGTGACAATGGTTCGATCATTCTACTTATACATCATGACAGTTGGATGTGGAAATGATAGGTGGTTGTAGCTGTTAGAATATAATGGATGTGCTCATTTTACCATAAAAAATATCACTATTGTCACCCAACCATAGGCCGAAGCCACCCTCCTAGCACCTTGACCTTGACAAAGAATCATTCTAGAAGTAAAACCTAGGCTAGATAGCCAAACAAAGGGTAGCACACCTTTCCCCAAGGATAGCGCATCAAACAAGAGATGATCAGATAGTCCAAACCCTAACCAAGAGATAGTCCATGCCAAAACATAATCTGCTATCTATAGCAGCTGCAACAACAACTCTCCTCCAAACCTGCGCACAAACTGGGCAACTGCAGTGTGCACAAGTGCTACTCTGCAATTCTAAGAATGCCTGCCAGAATGAAGATTGACCTCCTGTATTTATACTAATTTTGGCTAACTGCCTGGGCCGACTTCTCATTTTGGGTATCTGTTTGTTCAATATATATTATTTTTCTGGTCTAATTCTTCTCTTGGAGGCTAATAACCTAATACAAATTATCCTCTTGAGCCGACATGTCTTCTAGGGTTTTTAGCCAACTCATTAGGGTTTCTTCTTGCTTCCTAGAATATTCTATTCTTGTCAGGTTTACACGTGGAGGTAAATACCTCCCACAACTACCATAATATCAACACTCCCTCCTAGCTAGGGAGTTATTATAGGTAATGGTATTGGTCGCAAACATACCATTCACCTGGTAGCATCAACATAGTTGTATAGACTATCTCATGACTAGATTATGAGCACCATCATTACCATCAGTGTGATCAACTGCATCATCTCTCAAAACCATACTCCATCTGAGTAATTAGACATGATGTTGGATAAGTCACTCACACCATAGAGTGACACAAGAACCATTCTTCTAATTCAGACATATGTCCTAGAAGAATAAATGTCCTGGACCATTTTCCGTCTGGGAAATCTTTGTCCATTGATCATCCATCTAGTTGATAATTATTTCCAACATTGTTGATAGTCTTCAAGGAAATCAAAACAATATAATTCAATAGAACACAACTGTTTCTATCCATAGTAGTACACAACTACAATCTAGTGGTACACTACCACACCAAGTAGCACACAGGTACTTGATCAGTGACACATATTCACAAACAGTGGAACACATCCACCACAGTAGTATACATCTACTGTCTAGAGACATACAATCTTCATAACAATCATCTGATATCAACCTACACAGAAACAATGTTATGATACAAACTGAATCATCTGGGCCATTCTTCCACTCACATCTGTGATATCTTGGAAGATCATATGCCCTCAGAAGGTCAAACATCAATGATGAGCTATTTTGGCTATTCTTCTCAAGCAAGGAAGAATAATTTTCCTGATTTCTGAGCGTAGACCATTCCCCACCCTGGGCCATTCCTCCAACATTAGAGAAAGTTTAACCTGGAGAGAATGGTCTACCCTACGGAATGTATGTCCCTGATTTTTGAACCTGGACCATTCCCCACCCTGGGCCATTCCTCCGGCACTAAACAAAGTTCAACCTAGAGAGAACGAATCTTCCCTAAGGAATGACTATCCGGACCATTTCCTACGGAAATGACTGTCCTGCACCAACCTCCAAAACAAACCATTCCCCATGTTAACCACAATGGGAAATCACTATCCAGCGAGGTGGGCTAGTCTTATTGAGTAACCCTCAAGAAGAGATATTTCCCTATACCATTCCCCATGTTAATCACATTGGGAAATCGCTGTCTATGGTACATCAACAATCCATTGAACCATTTTCATTACGAAAATGATTGTTCGATCTGGACCATTTTCCGAACTGGAAAATGCCTGTCCGTTAGAAATCTGAAACCACTTTTCAAATTGGAAAGGAATTGCTCATCCTAGACCATTTTTGAATTGAAAAATGACTGTCCATCAATCAATAACACATCAGTGCTCCCTCCCAACCTGAGATTCATCTATTCCTTTTTCAATAAGGAAGTCGTCTCCACGAGCTCCAGCTTGAGTAGGAAAACTCTTTCATCTTGGACAAAAGCTTTACCAAAATGTCTGCTTATCTGCTCATCTGTGGAGATATGTATTGGAGAACCACTTTATCCTTTCTGGACTTCATCACGAATAATGTAATGCTTGATTTCAAATGTACTTCGGTCTGGAACACTAGTTTTCTATGAAGGATTCATGTAGCTCTGATCAATAAAGTATATCATTGTTGGATTCCTCTTGGGTTCCTGCTAGCTCACAACATCGTGGCAAGGTCCAAACTGGAACATATCCATGTGTCACTTCTTTTGTCATCATGAGATATTTGTCATGGATTGGCTCATGATATCTTTGTCATGGATTGACAATCCATCATCCTGATCTTCTGAGTAATCATTATGATATAATATCTTTGTTATAGAAAATATTCACCATGCTTCTGTTGTGCATTGGAGGTTCTCCACCAAGTTGTATTCTTCCATATTCATACAAGGGTCTCTTTCTGGTATTCCTCAAATCCTTGAGGTTTATCTTCATACACTCTTTGTTCAATTTCTCTAGAGAATAGTCTTTGGATATTGTGGATGATATAATGGCTGATGTAGAGGTATGTCTAGTTTACTGGAACATGTAATCATCATAGTCTTATCCCTCCATCTGGGAGAACCTCTAGTCCTCGATCTCACAATGCTTTCATGCATAAGTCTTTCATACACTATTCTTCATCAAAACGTTTAGTTCCTATGCTTGATTGCTTTTGGTGAGTTCATATAAGGCTGGTAATCTTGTGATTCTGGATACAATGTCTGGTTGTTTTGGCTTCTCTTCCTTTCTTGGAAACTTCATGTTCTTCCTCATGTTTTTCTTTATCTCTTGGGTCGATGGAGTTTCTTATAGATTCCATGCCCTAAAGATTCCACTTCTTCCTTTCATCATAGGATCACATATGTGGATGGAAAACCAGGGATACTTTAAGGCTTCTCTTCTAAGAAGACTTCTTCTAAGATTGAACTGAACACGTACTACTTTTCATCGCTGCTACCATGGATATATACTTCATCAGTTTTCAATGGATCATATGATTAGCTCCCTCCTAATCCTTGCTTCATGTATGAGTACAAGCTCTTCTTTATATAATCAATTCCCTCCATCTAACAGAGTCCACACTTTCATCTGCATCCTTATTGCCTTTTGCAAAGTGTCATAATTCTTTCTCCAATTTCCTGTTGATCGTTGACTTCTTTCTGTCTTTGCTTCTTGATAGCTTCCACATGATTTGTTTGATGTATTTCATCCTTTCATGTGTATTATATGACTTGTATAATGATAACAATCCTTATATTGTTTGTTCTTCCATAGGTATAGTTCTTCTTGGAACATATTATCTTCTAAGAGATAGATATACAAGATATGTACAGAGACTATGCAAACAAGATATGTACGAGAACTAAAAAGAGTATTGTTACCTTGTCTTTAGAAGAAGAAGTTTATTTTATCCTGCTTGGTCTTCTTTTTAGGTTCCTTTTCTTCGACAACTTATGCTTTGTGTGTCCCCTTCCTTTTCTTTAGCTTGGGACAACGACTCTTGTAGTGACCATGCTTTCGAAAGTTGAAGCATTGTATTTCTGACATGTCTTTCTCTTGATTTGGCTTCTTCCTTGAACCAAACTTCCTTTTGTTCCTGAAATTCTTGAATCTTGTTGTAAAGACTTGATCATTGTACTTCTTTTGGGGTTTCTCTTTTGCACTGATCCTTGATTCTTTTTAATCACAACAAGTCCAAAGTTCTTCAATTGTAGGATGCTTGCGACAAATGCATCCCATGTCTTGGGAATATCATTGAGTACTATGTTTACCAATTCCTTCTCTAAAATGATCTCTTCAATAGCTTGTAGTTGATATCTTAACTGGAATATTCTTACAAAGTATGATGTTATGTTGTCATCATCATTCATCTTCATGTCACGGAGCTCATTCTTCAGACTCATTACTTGTCCAACGTATCTGACTGAGAAGAGGTTTGTTAGGGCATCGTACATCTTCTTCGATAAGTCAAGATGGGAGATGTAGGGTATCAAGTGGTATTTTATAGAGTCCACTATGATGCTCATGGAATTGATGTCACCATCTTTGAACTTTTCCATAACTGAAATGTTCTGCGGTTCTTTCTCTTTTCCTTCTTCAAACTCTGGTTTCACAATCTTTCCTTTCACGATATCCAACACTTTATTTTTGGAAAGGATGAGGTCAATCCTTGTCTTCTACGCTCTGAAGTTATAAGCTCCATATAACTTGTTTTATGACTTCATAGAGTAAGTCATGGCTGCTTTGACTTGGTTAACCCTAGATTTGACCAAAAACTCAAACTTGATGTCTTGGCTTGCTGAGAGTACCAGGAGATGTGCTAGGCTAGGGCACACTAGTCTATCTGGAAATTAGGTCAATCCCTTCACTTAAGGTGCCTCAATGAGAGGATTAGGGTTTCTACAACTGCACCTACCAGTAACAGTCTAGTCTAGTAAACGAGATATAGACTAGACTGTTTGAGAGCGCAGGAGGGAAACGAGATATAGACACCCTCATTGTGTATTGTAACATTATTATTGAGAAGGAAGAACAAGAGCATGCAGAGAGCTGTGTAAGAACACCCATGTATTGATATTTGGATTTATAGAAATAGATTGATTCAAATTCATGGTTTTGTGTTTATTCTCTGTGTATTGATGCTGAATGACATGCTCATGAATATTTGCTTTCTGTTATACATATTCTTTGATATGCTGTGTATATGATTTCATGTTCTAAGTTGAATTCTGAAGGGTAGAAAGAATTAGTTTCAATTGTTTCTCTATCTGAGCTAGAGTTCCTGCAAGGAGTGCAGTTGAAGTCATCCACAAGGAGTGCGTTGATAGAGGGTTCAGATAGATTAACCTTTGTTCTAAATACCCAGAAGTGCAGTTGGGCACAGGAGCCGTGCAAGAGGGCGCAGGCCAAGCAAAGACTTAGAATTGTGAATCTGAGTGAAGAATTCAAGGACTGCTGCTGTAGGTGTGTGTAGAGTCGAAAGAGCTCAACACTTGGAAGTGCTTGAGAATTGCCACAAGGAGTGCGCGCAAGAGTCTTCTTGAAGACTCAGAGTTGTGTGGAAGCTCAGGAGGGATAAGGATTTCAAGTTCGTCGAAAGAGAAGCACAGGAAGTTTGTGTCGTGGAGTGTTCAAACGGGCGTTGTACAGTTGCACCGCAGGTGCACAAGGATTTCGCAGAGGAATACTGGGTTCATTTCGTGAAATCGTCAAAGGGAAGAGACCGACGGTAAGGAATAGGTGGGGAGGATTCCCAAAATCCCACCAGCCATCAGATCTGCTTGACAAGCGAGGGGGTTTACGAATGTGTTCGAATTTCAAGCCGTAGGGATCGTGAGCCGTTGGATCATCGACTAGTTACCCGTTAGCCGTTCAATCTGATAGGAGTTGCACAGGGTTTAAACCCTTGTGGGCAGAGGGAGAACCCCGGGAAGCATCGGGATATCGAGGCATCGGGGTTCGGGAAATCGAAAGTCCCGTGGATGAGAGGTTAGGGAAATCCATCGTGAAAATATCGACGAGTTCAGAGCCGTCCATCTGCTGGGACAGGTGGCAGGAATCGAGAATCATCGGTATATCGGGAATTCAACGGACAAGAGTCTGAGTGTTGTTGAAACCCTGAAACGACAGAAGGATCGCAGCCGTAGAATCTCAGGAGGGACAAGTGTCACGATCATCCAACATCGGAGATCCAGACACCGGAGGTTGCGTAGGTAAGCGTTTTTGGTTTTATAATTTGACGAAACCCGAGGGTTGATCTGAACCATCCATCCACTGGGGATGCGTGTCAGGAATTTAGAGAGAGTCAGGGATTGGCGTTTCGGAGGTCCTGAGGACAGGATACTCTAGCAAGTCGAAACCGCGAAGTCCGATTTTCCGCAAGAAGAGAGCCCCGTGTGGGCCCAGCTGACGTCGTCTCATCGTAACAGGGAAATCGGGGATTTCCAAGGTAAAAAAAAAAAAAAAACCCTGAGGCACATCAAGACCATCCATTTTTAAGGATGCGTGGTATCGATCGTGACTTTCGGGAAAGGTCCCGAAAAGGGAGTCAAATTGGGAAATCGACATTCGTGAGATCGGGGAATCGAAGGCCAAAGTACTTTGACATTTGAATTCTCGAAACCCTGAGAGAGATCGGGAGCCATTGATCTCAGCGACCGATCATAGTTGTTGATTGGGAAAGGACATCCTAGTGATGTCATATCGCGAAGTCGCGAGTCAGAATATCGGGAATTTCGTGGGTAAGAGATTTAGCACACTTCGACACTCAAAACCCCGAATCCCGATAGGGAGTATGACCATGGTAATATAAGAGGAGGTCACGTGGACCAAACGCATAGCCCGGAGGATAAGGTAACAAGGGAGCGCATCGGGATATCTGAGATCGGGAAATCGAGAACCAAAGGGTCATGATATCGGGAGTTTGAAAACCCTGAAACCCGATTTTCTATTCTTCCGTTGGGTAGAGAACAGTGATTGGCCTAGAGGCTATGAAGAGACGAAAAGACCTATGGTCCAATTTCAAAGGAGATTCCAGCAGAGAATCGAAGGAGCCATTCTGGCTCGAGGGAGGAAATTGAACGATCCTTAAGACCGAGAGGTCAGGCGTGGGACCTGCTGAGGTAGGTGCCCGGGGGATACGCCATCAGTTCTTCTTGAACACATTCTTCCCAAGGAATGTCAAATTGTAGTTTCTCCTTTCTAACACAAATGGTTTGGATGAATGCATCCTATTATCGCACAATATGTAATTTCCCAAGATTTGCGTAATAGGGGGTGACCTATCACTGTCACATTAACAAGAAACCCCTTTCTATCTAGGAGTATGTTAAAGTACCCTAGGGGAGATGTCCCTAGTGGCCTAAAGGGATGATGACTAAGGAAAAATATGCAAGAAATTCCCCCCATCTCACTGGTCACTCAATTCAAATCTTCTTCGAGTCTTATAGAGATGAAGAAAAAGGTAAATAAGGTGTACCTTCCCAGAACAAGACAACAGATATAAAAGAGTGGCAACTTTCAAGTACCAAATGATGTTAGTGATTCATTGTTGGAGTTACTTCACACACACCTACGATTTGTTTTTCCTAAGGTTTTTATTTGTTTATTAGTCATAATTAGTCATTATCCAATCTTCTATATTTTAGGAGAGAATATTCCACCTGGAGAATATTCTCTTTCAGTTGACACTTCAGTTTGACTAGTTGAGTTGAGTTTA
>ML840942.1:41438-76250 GCA_009831015.1 Picea engelmannii
TTGACTTGGAGCTGGGAAAATGACCAAAAAATGAAAGTGCTTAGAATTTAGATATAAACCTACCAGGGGGTGCACTTGGTTGAGGTGACTAGCCTGGTGCAGCCAGTTTTATGAAAATCCAACTTTTACCCCTTGAAACTGATCTTGTGCAATTTTGGATTGGTACTTCTGGTACAAGTTCTGGTTTCCTAGTTTTCTAGGTTTCTGGTACCAGTGAAAACTAGGGTTTCACTTTTTGGGAGTTCTATTGTTGGACCTTCACCAAGTTTTGAGGAACACTTGGTCATATTTGACCATTTTTGGACTTCGAAAGCTTGTCAAATATGGAGCGCAACATGAAGCAAAGATCGTGGAAGATAGACCCCTTTCTTGGGTCCTTTTTGGGGTTTTGGGGATAATGTAATGGGTATGTGATGTCGGCCCATGGGTTTACCCATGTTTAGGCCTATTTTGTAAAGTATAAATAAGTAGCTAGGAAAAGTAAGAGAGGAGAAGAGGAGATAAGCTAAGTGCTAGTAAAGGCTTTGTGTGTGTTGTGTCTGACTTGCAAAGCTAAGTGCAAGTGCTGTAAGTGATGAGTGCACAGATTGTAAGAAGGATCTGTGCTATATCTACTCGGGGAAGGAGGATTTGGTGAGGTGCACGCAGATCTCCTGTCCTATGCGGAGTACAAGTTTGAACTTTATGCTGTAACCCAATTGACCAAAGCTAATAAAGAAGAAGAAGACTTTGTGGACGTAGCCCCAGGGTGGGGGTGAACCATGATAACTCTGTGTGTTGTGCTTGGTGCTTCAACCTAATGTGTTGGTATCTTTCCATGTGTTGTGCTTGATATGATTATGCTATGTGATTTTCTATGATATACTTAGATAGATCCACATTTCTTTGTGCTTCTTAGATGTGTGGGTGTAGATCTGACATATATGAAAGTGTTGAGTGCTAGACCTATTTTGTTGTTGCTAAGTGCTAACTTAGCCTAGATCTAAGTGAATGATGTGGTGCTCTATGCCATCTGTGGAGTTCCATGAGGGTTAAATACTGATGAATGATCTATGCTAAAGTGCTTGCTAAGAGTAAGAATCACAGATCTGTGTCCCAAGTAAGGTTGCAGACACCTAAGTCTTGCAACCACCCCTGCCTCTACCTCGGGTGAGACTTCATCTGCTTCACAGGTGTTGCTGAAAGGGTCGGTAGTGATGTTGAAGCATTGAACCCTAGGTCTACCCCTATCCCAACAAATGGTTTTGTTGCTGGGACCTGAAACTGTGATTGTTGGGAACTGAGGAATAAGAAACTTTGTGCAAAAGGAAGCTTTGTGCGTAGATCTGTTGCCCTAGTGCACAACTTTTTACTCGACCTGTGAATCTTTGTGCCAAGAATAAGGTCAGATCTGAAGAAAGGAAGATCAGATCCGAAGAAAAGAAGCGAGATCTGAACACTCTGTGCTCTAAGAAAAGAAAAAGTGGAAAATTCTGAAAGAAAGAAGTCAGATCTGCAAAAGAGGTAAGGTCTGTAAGATCTGTGCTCTAATAAAGGTAAGAATAGTCAAAAGTTCTTAGATCTGGAAGCTTTGTGCTCTGTAGAAGTAAGGTAAGTGATTTTTTTTGTTTCTAGAGCATGGATCTAGGAATGTTTCATAGATTCTATCCTAGCTTAAAAACTAGGGAATTAATAGATGAAAAAAGTTTGATATGAATAGATCTGATAAGTATAATGATAGATATGTTATACCTATGCATAGAAAGAATGTCTGGACTAACAAATGGATGCAGGATCCTAGATTTTTTTTTTTTAGGCTAGCCATTATGATCCTAGCACGCAGTACAAGAAGAGTTGGGGATCATCGAAGAGAAAGAGAGGATTAACTCTTTGTTACAGTTGCAGAAGACCAGGACATCTTGCTAAGGAATGCCCTGGGAGAAAACCTAGTTGCCTCTATTGTAAGGCTATGGACCATGAAGTACTAGATTGCCCTAGAATGATTGCTAGAATTGAAAAGCTGAATATGGACCAAGCAAACCTTGAAGGAGACCAAGAAACTAAGATTATAGAAGAACCCCAACAAGAATCAGAGATTATGTTACTGAAAATGAAAGAAACCCTAAATGAACATAAAAATGCAAGTTTGTCAGAGATCTTCAAAGAAAAGGAGAAAATTGAAGTAAGAATAGGAGACTTCGACATCGATTGTGCTCTAGATGAGGGAACACAGATGAACATTATGACATAAAGTACTTGGGAAACCTTGGGAAGGCCTGCTATGGTTCCTTCACTAGGAAGAATAGGGCTGTTTAAAGGAAAAATGGTAACCCTATGTGGCAGAATTACCCAGATAGCTATGAGTACCCATGGAGATTCGATAGAGGAAGAGTTTGAAGTCATTAGATTTATTGAGGACCGTGCCCCATTTACAACTTTGTTAGGCAAGGTATGGATTGAAAAAGACCATATCCAGAGAAAAGAAGAAAAGGAATCCCTAAAACAGAAGAAGCAAGAAATCATGGAATTTATGACTAGAAGGATCGCCTACTTGATGGAGGAACAAGAGAACAAATCTCAGCTGTTGAACACCAAGGACTTGGATGTCTAAGCTATAAGAGAATTAGAGGAGCCACATAAGACCAAAATACCTAATCCATATGAGGAAGGAGTATTACCCTTGGATCTGAAGAAAGAACCTCAGCAACGCGAAGTTCCTATGTCGAGAGAAGATAACACTTAGAATGGAAAAAGGATGACCGAGATGAATATCACTGGGAAGAAGGCTAGGAATATAAGTAAGAAGAGAGCCAAGATCAAAAAGTTATAGAAGGTTTCAGAGGAAACTTCGCAGAAGGAAAAACCACAAGAATTGAGCTTTGTCGGGATATCAGAACAATGACATATGCCACTTCGCCGAGGCAAAGTAATATAGCCGTTGGAAGCCAATATAAATGTTCGAATTCCACTCTGAATGGATTGAAAATCATTTATGGCTCGCCACTAGACCGTTCTACCATGTCATAATGGACATAACATAAGTTAATGCAGCCTCATACCCATTGTAAGAAGACCGTTGCTAAGTTTCCCTACTTAGTCCGTCGTGCCACGCACCGATAATACTTTTTTCTAAGTGAGAATTTCAGCCCGAAACCTGAGATTAATTCACCTTGTGATCATTGCCTTGTTCCCATACCATTCACTGTAGTCTCTGCATTCATTTCACACCCGAGCTAGTTGACCCAAGCTTGTATGTCAGACGAGCCCAGTGCTGCTAAGAAAGTAGTTGAAGAAGTTTTGATTGACTTAATGATTGAGAGAGTCATGTCGGAGTGAAGATTATCTACAGGAGTCTAATGCATTGTCAACAAGAGGACTCCAAGCCTCCCCTTCCACTGCTCACGTTGGTCCATCCCGACCGACCGATGAGAAACAGACCAAGCACAGGGATGACATCGCAAATTCCAAGCTTATCCCACACATTATACCTACTTACTTACCACCTCTAAGCGGTGCCATCAACCATGACAGTGTACCTCATGACTTTGAATACACTTTCATCACCGCATACCTCCTGAAAGGGGTGCACGCAGTTCGTGCTGACCAGGATAAGCTCGCAACACTGAAATTTAGGGATTTTAACCTTGGAGATCGTAAGGTTTACAACATGTTAGCCCCGCATAAGTACTTAACCAGGACCAAAGGAAAGAATTCTAAGATTGTCCCGCAGTCATGGACCCAGAACCTCGCGCAGTCCACACTGCTTAATGTAATGAAGATACCGCACTTCGATAGACACCAGGAAGTCAACGCATGCATCAAATTGTTGTTGTCCTGCTACTACAAAGGATACTTATGGTTGGACCGCTGCATCACTGTGGATCCAACCTTGATCAATCAGATCACAGGCCTTAGTATGCAAGGCCCTGACCCACATGAGTTTTACCCTGGAAAGACCTCAGACCGAGCACTAGCGCAGAGGATAAAATAAACTTATGGCGATGTCGAGAAAGGAATGCGAGGCTACAAAGTAGCCTCTATCCAGAGTGGCGCAGTGCGCCTTGCCTGTCAGCTGATCGTGGGAAAGCTAGTTCACGGGTAAGATAAGCTAAGTGCTAGTAAAGGCTTTGTGTATATTGTGACTGAATTGCAGAGTTGAGTGAAAGTGATGTAAGTGATGAGTGCATGGATTATAAGAAGGCTTTGTGCTATATCTACTTGGGGAAGGAGGATCTGGCGAGGTGCACGCAGATCTCCTGTCCTATGCAGAGTACAAGTTAGAGCTTTGTGTTGTAACCCAATTGACCAAAGATAATAAAGAAGAAGAAGAATTTGTGGATGTAGCCCCAAGGTGGGGGTGAACCACGGTAACTCTGTGTGTTGTGCTTGGTGCTTCGACCTAATGTGTTGGTCTCTTTCCATGTGTTGTGCTTGATATGCTTATGCTATGTTCTTTTCTATGATATAATTAGATAGATCCACTTTTCTTTGTGCTTCTTAGATGTGTGGGTGTAGATCTGACATATATGAAAGTGTTGGGTGCTAGACCTATTTTGTTGTTTCTAAGTGCTAACTTAACCTAGATCTAAGTGAATGCTGTGTTTCTCTGTGCCATCTGCAGAGTGCCATGAGGGTTAAATATTGATGAATGATCTCTGCTAAAGAGCTTTCTAAGAGTAAGAACCATAGATTTGCGTCCCAACTAAGGTTGCAGACACCTGAGTCTTGCAACCACCCCTGCCTCTACCTCAGGTGAGGCTTCATCTGCTTCGCAGGTGTTGCTGAAAGGGATGGTAGTTAGGGTTTTGTTGGTGCGCTGTTGAAGCGTTGAAACCTGGGTCTGCCCCTGTTCCAAAATCTATCCACTGAAAAGGTATGCTCAAACTGCCAATGAGTTCGTTGGGCTAGAGCACACTGCCCTATATGTTTTTAGGCTGAAATTCCTCTTCAACAAAAGGCCCTAATTTTCTTGTACGACAACAATGATGTTTTTTCTTATCCAATGAAAGGTGCTCTCTTTAGCTTAGCTCTGATACCATGTTAATTTTAGAGCACTATTAAGTTTGTTTTCAATTTACTAGACAATAGTAGAATATGAAAGGTCACTGAGAGAAACAAAATCAGAAGATACCGAACATTTATCTTGGTAAACCCTCATGGGGGAGAAAACCCAACAGAAACTTCCTTATAGCCAATACAATGCCAAAACAATAAACCGAAACACTACATAATATCCAACATTGAGCAATGAAGCTCTCTCTTCCTTCTTCTAGCAACTAGCAACTGCAACTTCCTTCAAACTTGTGCACTAGATGAGTGAGTTGAGTGAGTGAGCTAATGAGGCACTAGCCTCTCTTATTTATACAGGCTGTCAGGTGCTAGGGAGGTGTCTCTTCACTGGGTAGAGTCGACCTCTTCACTTAGTGGCTAAAACCACTTTAATTAGGCCTGGGGGTAGACTTCTTAATTAGCATGATATAATTAGGGTTTAAACAATCCATAAAAGGGGATTTGGTCATTTACAAAGTCCAACATGATCAATCCAAAAAAGGGGATTGATCTAATTAATAATAACTCAATAATAAATAGAATACTCTTTGCAGTTACAATATTTCAACACCTCATACTATTCACATGACTTAGAGATGGTCCACATGGGAAGCACTCCTTGACTTGGGGAATGATTCATCTAATAGGTCACCATGACAACTCTCCCATACCTAAATTTGGAAAGTTGCATAAGGTCTTTGAGCATTTGTTTATTTTGAGAAAGGGGTTTTGATGCAAATGTTCAGGTGGTTCTTTTATTATATATGTCTTACTTAACACAATGCTTGTGACTTGTGAGCCCTTGGAGGGAGAATTTGTTGGTCTTTGCAGGGCCTTGGCAGGTGGAAAGACACTTCATGGAGGCACAAGGTCACTTGGACCTTCACTTGGGGAATGAAGTCCACAGGATGGATGATGCTCCCTTACTTATTGAAAACTTAGATGAGGGAAGTTTCCTTTGGAGGTCTTAGCACTTTGTAAATTTGTTTGGTTGAGAAAATAAATGACAGAGGTAACTGTTTCAACCAACTTTAGATTGTATTATGACCTATACAACCAGAGAGGGATCTCTCATATGTCTAATGACTGGTAATAACTCAAATATTTCATTAATAAATGCACAGAGGTCAAATTCTACAATAGGACAAGTTTATTTTTTTTTTAAAAGGGATGGTAGGACAAGCAAGAGAGAAAGTACCATTGGGCAATGGAGTCAATTTGAGAAAACGATAGAAAAAAATGACTTAGTGACTGAACTTGAGAGGATAAAGGATAAATAAGAAACAATCTTTCAGTTAAAAATCATTGTGTGTGGTGAGAGAAAAACATATGAAGAAACTCGGAGCACCATTGGGGATGAATTTGGAGTTCACTTAGAAGAAACACAGTCATCTAAATGCCGCAAATCTCGAACATCGCACGATGAATTCTAGATTCGAAACACGTTTTGATTTATACAAAATACAGATATGAATATAAAAAATACAAGAAATCACGTACGCAAAGAGAGTACAATACATATAACTTCTCCCGTTAGAATCTTTTCGTCAAAGTTTCATGACCCTTTGCATTAAGTTTCAATCGAGTCTGAAAGCTACATTCAATAGTCACTGTCTACATTGTTTTTCCAACCAACCCCTCTCTACTCTCGTACCATGAAATATATAGCACTATAGGTCCTTTATAGATCACCATTTATAACTCCAACTCCTTTCCTGAAATAGAAACATTTACAAACAAAAAATGACACGTTTCACTAATTTCCTTCTTTTCAAGAGGTGAAATTATGAAAAATTGGCTTCAAAACACCACTTGTAATTCTCAAACTGTAACATTTGTGTAAAATATGAGAACGGTTTTTGTAGGTAAGCTTGTTGTAGAGAAAAAACTCTCTCTATTTCTTGAAATTCATCTCTAGCTAGCTGAAATACATGTCTCAAAGAGGAAATCATGAAAACTGAAAAATAGGCCTCAAAGATTCCTTTGAATCTGCCAATCCGTGACACCTTTTGCAAATCTGAGAGAGGTTTTTATAAATTGGTTTGTCCTCGACAAACATCTCTCTGGTATTTTCAAAATTCCTCTCTAGGTTGTAAGAACGTGATCTTGAAGTCGAGCACTAAACCAGTCATTTACGCAACTCGCTATGTAGCATGTGCGCAGGAAAATCATCTGCATGACAACATACTCTACGTGACAACATCCTCTATGCGAAATAATCCTCTACAGGAAAACATACCATGCACGAAAACATCCTTTGCGTGACAACATCCCATGCGCGACAACATCCTTTGCGCGACATTATGCTCTGCGTGACAACATCCTCTACGCGACAAAATCCTATGTGCGACAACATCCTCTACATGACAAAATCCTATTCGCGACAACATCCTCTACGTGAAAACATCCTCTATGTGACAACATCCTCTAAGAGAAAACATCCTCTGTGTGACAACATCCTCTGCGTGACAACATCCCATGCACGAAAACATCCTCTACGTGACAACATCCTCTGTGTGAAAGCATCCTCTATGCGACAAAATCCTTTGCACGACAACATTCTCTGCGCGGCAGAATCCTTTGCGTAACACATAGAAAATTTTACAGTGCACAGTTGCAAATGGAAATTAAAATAATAAATGATAATATTTCTTTTGAAAACAACCCTTGGATATGTTAGATGATGCGAGGCATAAAAACAATATTGGTGCTGACAGGCATGATTTTACAAACTGCTCACAAACCTCTAACCTTATCTATGAAAATCATGGTGCTAACAACTGGCTCCAATGGGCGTGCTATCCACTCTATGAGGTATCAAAGAACAATAGACCAGGTGCCTTATCCATTAGGGTGTTCCCAAGCCATATACTGTGATCTGCAACCTGTAATTTGTTTCTCCACCAACTTATTCTGCAAATGAACTAACCCCAAACTGCAAATACATACTGAAAAATGATGAAATAAATGCTCTTCATGCTGAGCTTATTCAAAATGCTACCTACACTAAGATAATCTCTAAGCTATTTGATTAGGTGAAATAAAAAATCCATTGCAACCATGAAAGTGTCTTGTCCACAGGTTGAATTCCTTGTGTATCTTTGATCAATATTGAAAGGGAAAACTCTCCCAATGGAAACTCCTCAAATTCAATATTGACAAAATTTAAAAACTTAGGTCCATTTGTTGTTTCCAAACATGCCGCAAAAACATCTTGAAAAGAAAGAAAATTGATTTCAGTAGATTGCACAAGACTGTCATCTTGTATCATCCCTCCAACTACATTTCTACTTCCATAAATATCAAAATGATGGCTGTCATGAAAGGGCTGAAGATATGTATTAACTTTTTGCAATAAAACCCCTGATGGCAAGAAGGACATGGATGATTTGGGAAATAACTCATCATCATCTACATTTTCAGGTTCATCTTCGACCAATGGCTGCAATTTTGAATTGATAAAACCTTCTATATAACAAGAAACAGGGTCATCAAACACATGAGAAGATTGCTGCAATTTCTTGTCAAAATTTTCCCATGAATCATTGTGATTTCGCATCAGTACACATTCCTTTGCCTCAGTGATGATATTTAAATTTTATTTCAACAATTTAAACAAACCAAAGAATAAAGGTAAAGAATTTCCTTAAGCTGATTTAGTACTTTCTTCATATTATTCTTTGTAACTGTGATATGTAGGATGATTGCTCTCATTACACTGCCGAAAAGGAAAATTTTCTGATAGAGAACATGCAACTGGTTGTTCTAGGAAGTCAACATCATAATCATCATCATATTCATCATATATAGAAAAATCAACATCTGCAATGTCATCTAACAAAAAAAATCTTGGGACATCAACCTGCTCTTCAACAAGCTGATTTTCAAATTCATTTTCTTGTCTGTCTACAAATGAATACATAAAACAATCAGCCTCGTGCTTATCATGAGATGGATCATAAGCTAAATTAGCACATTCTTTTTCAATAAGTGAGATATAATCCTTTGCAAAATCATCAACATTTAAATCTTCAAGAAGACATATGATATTATTAACCCTCTTCTCAAGATTCAAATCAACTGTTTTTTGTTTATATTCATTGTTATGTTCTTTAGCATCCAACTCCTCATTTCCAATATGTTTACATGCTTGGATATTGTGTTGAATCTCTTGAGCATCATTAAACATTTGTTGTAAGGAAATAGTTCTTCTTTCCATCAGAAGGAAAGACAAATCTGGATGAAAGGCTATTGCATAATGGAGCATGGCAGTAGCTTCAGTGGGTTGAATTTCATTAGGCAGTTTATAATAAAGACTATAAAATCTCCTACTAAAATTTGAGATGGTTTCATATTTCATTATTATCATGTCATAAAACTCTAAAAGGAGTATATCCCATGACTTTCTCTCACCCCAAAATCTATGGAAAGATTCCCTCAGTTCATCTCACGAGCTAATCGACTGAGGTTGAAAATGTCTGAACCATGCTTTGGCATATCCTTGTAAGGACTAAGAAAATGCCCTCATAGACACATCATCATGTTCAATCTCAAAAAGTTCTATAAAATTCTCAAAGACCTAAATATGTTTTTCAGCCGACTTTCCATCAAGCTCTCCATTGAACCTAGGAAGACACTTATAATGTTTTAGAGGAAAGTCATGAAGGATGGAAGGCAATTTAAGAGGACCGCATCTTTTTTGAATCTTGGAGGGTGTAGGATTAAGAATAGAAGGTACAAGCTCAGCTTTGGTTTCATTAAGCTCACAAGAATGATCATGAACATCATATGGCTCAGAGGAAGGAGCTTGGTGAATATCGGTTATACAAGGAGGTATACCTATAGTTTTCCATGGAGGATATACAAGGGTAGATCTTTGGCCTTCATTTGAATGCAATAAGTGAAGAAATATTATTTTGAAAAACTCAGGAAAGGACAAGAATATATTGATAAAATAGAAAAGTACTTCTTGGACTAAACTTAAGCTCGAGTACCTGATTTTTCCATACTGCTCTTCCATATCTCTGTCAACAGGTATCATTCTCCAGTGGAGTCTTTGAATCACATTTGAATATTGATTGGAGTCGCCAGGTGAATGGTACAACCACCTTGTGTTTGACCTCTATTCACCATCAGAAGTCAAATCTGATATTTTTCATTTTATCCCAGGGAAAAATTCACCTTCGTTCCCTGACAGTGGCGCCAAAATGTTAGGACTATGTAAATTTGTTTGGCTGAGAAAACAAATGATAGAGGCAATTGTTTCAACCAACTTTAGATTGTATTCTGACCTATACAACCAGAGAGGGCTCTCTCATATGTCTAATGATTGGTAATAACTCAAATATTTCATCAATAAATGCACAAAGGTCAGATTCTGTAATAGGACAATTTTTTTTTTTTTTTAAAGGGATGGTAGGACAAGCAAGAGAGAAAGTACCATTGGGAAATGGAGTCAATTTGAGAAAACGATAGAAACAAATGACTTAGTGACTGAACTTGAGAGGATAAATGCCAAATAAGCGATAATATTTCAGTTAAAAATCGTTGTGTGTGGCGAGAGAAAAACACATGAAGCAACTCAAAGCACCGTTGGGGATGAATTCAGAGTTCACCTAGAAGAAACACAGTTGTCTAAATGGCACAAATCTAGAGCACCGCGCAGTGAATTCTAGATTCGAATCACGTTCCGATTTAGACAAAATACGGATATGAATATAAAGAACACAGGAAATCATGTACGCAAAGTAATAGGCCCGAGATATGATCAGTTTTATGTCAATTATTAGACACTTTTGTTGAATGTATATATGTGTTTTTCATGTTTTGGAGAAGCTTTTTGAAGAATTTTATGCCAAAACGGTATGATCCACACCCGGTATGTATAATTCATGTTTGATGTCGATATTGAGTATAATTCATAATGTTTTTATGTTTCCAAGGATCTAATTCACGTTTTTTGGTGTCACAGGGAAAAATCGCATCACGTTTCAGCTTCTGACACTCCATCCAATACTCGATCCAGTACTTGGTTACAAAAATGGTGGGCGATTTGCCAGTTATGGTATTGGAGGCCAGTGGTGGGCGAATCAGGAACATGGGTTTTGCTTGTGCTTTCCCCCTCCAACTACTGAACTCTTGACAACTAAGTTTAGGTTGTTGAGCATGACGATTATTGGCTCTCTCTATTTCGACAGTTAGGCCACCATTAATGTAATTTGTTGTTTTTAGAAGTGGTTCGACCCTCCAATGGTCAACCACTTGGTCTGTAAATATTATAAATACCACTGTGGTGGTCAGATAGAAGTTAAGCAATAGAAGAACCAGTGTATTGGAGACAAACACAATTTTACTCAGTTTTGCCATTTTTCATTGCCATAATTATATAAAACTATGTTTTTGAGTTTTAATGGTGAAATCGATTTGCTGAGTTCGTGGTGTGCCTTTAAGAAGTGACCACGACTTGCTGGGGGGCCCACCAGTAGTTTGGTAATTGTTCTTTAAGTTTTTTATGCATTTCATAGCTTAGATGTCTCTTTTTATTTCCTATACGTAAACTGTTCTTTTATTTCTTTGCTCTCTAATTTGATGTTGTAGTTTAATTATTTTAACTCTCTTTTGCAGGTCAGTATGAAGGCTTGTGTTAATATGCGTTGATTCCGTAGTTAGGAACGAATTTGCAAATTGATACACTAACCCCTGTGCAATTAAAAGTTAGATTGTGTTTTATTCATGCTTTTAGAATCAAGTTTAAAATAGAGTTTGAAATAGAGTAGAACAAGGTTTTATTTCATGTTTTCTTTACCAAGGATTTGATGGATGGATAGGGTTAGCTTCAGTTTTTAATTATAGATTGATTATTCCATTTTTATGTAGATATTGCTTAACTAGTTGTTTGTTAATGTATTCGTTAGTTTACCTTTTATATGTCATGTTTTAATTCTTGTTCTTAAGTACTTTCTTTCTTGCATTTTGAATTATTAAAATAGATATAACATAGTTTCATTTTATGAACTTTCTTTCCTAGAATCAGATTGCAATTCAATTCTTAGTTAATGATTGAATTTAATTATGAATTTTTCTTACATAGCATAGAGCACAATTATAATCTCGTTATATTGTTGATGGTTAATAATTCCATGAATATGCAGGGTAATTGACGATTGTTTCCATAATGGCTAAATTCTCATTGGATTGTTTAATCCATACCTTTCACTTTGCTATTGAGATCAATATTGAGCTTATATCGCTTGAATGTCAAGTTCCATCGAGATATTATAAGACACCGAAGAAATTCACACAACCACCAACACTATATTTGAGTTTTCATAGGTTAAAAGATAGTTTCTTGCTTTCATAGATCATAATATAGTTTTATTGCTGCTGTAGGATAGATAGTCTTTCGTTTTGATAGATTAAAGAGCATTTTTTCTTACCATAGATTAAAGGTTAGTTGTTAGTTCTTCTTTCTTTCAATTAAATAGATTTCCTTTTATGAATTAGAAATAGTTTTGAAGTTTGAATTAAGAATAGAGTTCACTTGCCTCTTAGCTTAGTTAGTTGTTCAATGAGTAGTTTTAATTAGATTACTTGCAGTAGAAGTTATTTGAGGGTAGTCATCTGTTTACTTGCTTTAATAGGTTAAATTGCTTACTTGTCTATTCTTGCTTTGATAGTATAGTTGCTTGTTTATTTACTTTCTTTCATAGGGTTGTTGCTCATTGAATTTAGGTGGGCTAGTGAAAGTAGTTTGCGTTTGCTATTTGCTTATTGTTATGCTTAATAGTTTCTTTTGCTTATTGTTATGAACTAGTTTGCTTTAAATACGGTTTTCACTTATTTTTCTAGAACTATCCATCGATCCTTGGCCCAAAAGTACTTAGGTTACATAGTTTCAAGTTGCTTAGTAGGATTTTCTCATTAGATAGCTTTTCTTGAATAGATTAGCCTTTAGATAGCCACTTCCTTTGTTAGACTATACTACTACAAGCCCTTCTACCTTTGACATATATTTTTCTACAACTCTAAGTTTACTTACCCCGGGTTGACAATTTAATTGAGGGTTTTTAGTGTGTTTATAGTGCATATATAACACCCATCATTTTTGGCGTCATTGCCGGGGATTTGTCTCAAGGTATGAAGTAGTTAGGAAATAGATCATTCCTAGACCTTAGTATTATATTGGTGGCAGGGGAACTTTAAGATGAGAGGTAAGAACCTGCACATCTGCTATTGCAGGCTCCCCCAAATCCAATGGTAGTTTTTCTTTTTCTTTTTGTTTACTTTCATGAATAGACCTAGAAACCAAATGGTAGATTTTTATTTTGTTTTTTCTTTATTTCATGAATAGACCTAAAAACCCAAAAGGGAGATACATTAAATATAAATCATACCTTTCAACCAAGTTTCCTTCCGATCTTTTTGGGGGAAGAAATGTTCCACTTATAAAACCCGCAGATCGATATCGAAAAACAGGAGCTAGCTCAACTCAAAGAGATAAAATAGTCTCTGAAGAGACTAACACATGGATCACCATAGAACAAGAAATTGAAGCATCAATCATATTGGGATAGGAGGCAAGACCACTCGAGCCTTCTGCAGAACCAAACAATACAACCTTTTCTTTTAAACCACCACCAGGAAATCGTAACTTTGAGGACATCATAGACCTTGGACAGGTGAATATTTTGTTTGGTAGTTCAACCAATGTAATTATCTCTCAAACTGACACAAAAACTTTGGCACCAATAGTTTCAACCGACTCGAGTAGAGTCCCAGACATCCAATCCATAGGAAGATCTTTCCATCAAAAGGAAACCTTGTTCTCTTCAAAGATAAAACCACCTAGGTGCTCTCTTTTTGGAAACCAAGCCAATATGGATGATCAGGAGGACCATAACAATGTAAGACATAGGGAGGAAGAATAAATTGGAAACCAAACTGAAACTACCTTCGAGTTTCTGATTTTAGATGCCACTCCAAATGTCAACATGAATAATATTCCTCTCTCAGCACTACCTACCTTTTATGGTAAAAACAGTGAAGATCCAGACACCTTCCTATTTGAATTTGACATCTTGTGTAGGAGCTACAACTACGTACAAGATGCCCAGAAACTAAAAATATTTCCTACCACCCTCAAAGACTTTGCACTAAGATGGTTCATGGGGTTGGGAGAATCCAATATTAGGTCTTGGGAAGCCATGAAATACATCTTTCTTAAGAATTACTAAGAATACTGCAAGACCAAAGAGTCTCATAATGACATCTTTAAAATCCAATAGTTAGAATACAAGACCCTTGAAGATTATATGGAAATATTTGGTTATATCTCCCAGAAGTCAAAATACCATGACCTCCCAGAGGATGCAATTAGGGCTCTTTTCCTTAAGGGAATTTCAAAAGAATATCTAGATATGCTTAACCTAATGGCATCAGGTGACATCTCCCATAAACCATTTTCCAAAATATGCAAAATGTGTAAAAATTACTCAAGGAGTAGAGACAAAACATGAAAGAATGTTCGTGACCCTTACAATAGAAGCTTAAAACCAGTTAGTTCAGGCTGTATTACGAGAGCAGAGATAGGGAACATTTTGGAAAACTTCAAAACAAATATCTTAAGACAATAGGTTCCCAGTTGGACACCTTAAAAATAAAAAAGAAACAGGAGGAGGAAAATTCAACAATGAGCATATATTTCCCAAGATGCAGGAGGAAGCATTCCTTAAGGGAATGCCCATTAGATAACATTTCAGTTTGTGGCTTCTGTACAAAATACCATGTGACTGAGAGATGCCCATCATTACCTAGTTTATTATCCATCTATAGGAGTGGAGATACTGGGGAGTCTTCTTATGCACCTAGGAGGCCATGGAAACATAGGAACCAACCCACATACCTAGATCTACAATCTCAAGTTCCACCCTATTATCAACAAAAACAACAGTGGAACTCACCAGGTTGGAAAAACTGGTCTACTCAGTGTCAAAATCCTTGGTTTCAAGGATGGAGAGGAGGACATAACCAACGAAACCATCAAGCTCCACCTATCCCTATGTCCAACCATCATTATCCTCAGTTCACACTGAACACTCCACAACTTCTTCTAGGTTTTGTTCCACCACCTTTACCTCCTATTCCACAACAACAACCGCTACAATATCAAAATGCAATCTGCCCGAAACCAACACTATTACCGGCACAACCAGTGCCGAATCCCAATAATAAGCCCCCTTAACCTCTTCACAATGTTGAGATGCAAGCCTTCTCGACATATGTTATCACTCCTATTCCATTACAGGAAATTCAACTAAGATCGGGAAAAGTTCTGGAGAGGCAGAGACCTTCAGTAGTCATCCAGGAAGAAGAAGAAGAGGAAACCACCAAACAACCCACAGATGAGACTAGGTGGGAAGATGTTATTATCCTGAAGAATCAAGAACCCAAGCTTCCCCAAAATGAACCTTCACAAATAATGAGGGTACCTCTTTATCCAGACCGATTGGTAATCAGGAAACCTACCACCCAACCAAAATTTGACATTTTGAATGAATTGAAAAATATTTGTGTCAATATTCCCCTTCTTCAAGCCATTAAAGACATTCCAATCTACAGTAAGATGGTCAAATAATTGTGTATTAAGAAGCCAGGTAGGAAGCAAAAGGACCCTCCTACAGTACACTTGATAGGAGGAATTTTTGAATACATATTAGAGCAACCAAAACTAGAAAAATATGGGAATCCAGGAAACCTTGTAGTGACCATAACCATTAATGAGGTCTCCATTGGAAACACTCTCATAGACTTAGGAGCAGCCATCAATGTTATGACCGCTACTACCTTGGAACAATTACAGTTACAACCTCTTCTTCGGCCCACCCCAACCATTTTGGAATTAGCAGATAAGACTTGGGTTATACCTGAAGGAATTTTAGATGCTATCATGGTTACTTTAGCCTCATGGGAGTATCCAATAGATTTTCTTGTCATTCACTCAAAGGATCCTACCAAAGGTCATCTCGTCATTTTGGGAATACCTTGGCTAGACACAACAATGCATTTATTGGATGTAGAGAAGGGGAATTGACCATCTCAAATGGTCTCTCTATCCATAATGTCACCATTTACCTTCCAGCTCAAACTATTATGGAGAATCTATGGTGGCTTGAATGTCCATACGAGAACGAGGACTGGGAAGAACCCATATTGCCAAGTGACCATGCATGGGCACCTCAAGAGCACACATCATAAAATGTTTTAAACCACTTTATTTCTGCTATCACATGTGTGGATTTTCCGCAGTCTTTTCCCCAATTTGAGTACATGTTTGGGGAATAATTTCAAGAACAATTAGACCCATCCATTTTTTCTTCGAAATCTTTTATTTTTGAGATAGATGAGTCTGCCATGTCTTATACTATGCCCTACGAGATTAGTCCAAGGAATTTTTTACATATAAACTCCGGGCTATATGCAGACCAACATAAATAGTTAGTAGATATCCTTAAAAAAAATCAAGAGAATTTGCCTGGGAATACACTAAAATGAAGGGTATACAACCTGACACATGCATCCATCACATATATACCCAAGGGGAAGTAACACCTGTTAGGCAACCCTAGAGAAGGATGCACCCAACACTTAAAGATATAGTCAAGGAGGAGATCCAAAAGTTGTTAAATTTCAGATTCATTTATCCCATCTCCGATAGTAAGTGGGTATCCCCACTTGTAGTGGTTCCAAAGAAAGTGGCTGGGAAATGGAGAATTTGTGTTGATTTCTGGGAACTCAACAAAGCCACTCTAAAAGACTACTTCCCTCTCCCTTTCATTAACCAAGTTCTAGATACCTTGTCTGGAAAGAAGTATTTTTTTCTTTCTAGATGGGTACAATGGGTACAATCAGATTCTTATAGCACCGGAGGACCAGGACAAGACTACCTTTACTTGTCCTTAGGGAACCTATGCCTATAGGGTCTTACCATTTGGATTGTGTAATGCTCCTGCCACATTTCAACGAGTAGTATTAGGGATATTTGCTGATCTTATTCACGATTGTGTGGAGGTCTACATGAATGACTTCATAGTCTATGGTAACACTTACCAGGAAGCCTTAGACAACTTAGAAAAAGTCCTCATCAGATGCCAGGAAATGAAATTTTCCCTAAGTCATGAAAAATGAAAAATGTTTTTAACTGAAGGAGTGGTTCTAGGACACCATGTTTCGTCTGAAGGGATAAAAGCCGATCCTGCAAAGATTGAGGTCATCGTCATACTTCCACCCCCCAAGACTTAGAAAGTGGTGAGAATATTTCTTAGACATGCTGGATATTACCGATGGTTTATTGAAAAATTTACAAAGAATGTTGCACCTATGTTTGGATTACTAATAAAAGATGTTGATTTTGTTTGGACTGAGCAGTGTCAAATTGGCTTTCAAACCCTAAAAGATAAGATGTATGTGGCACCAGTTCTTAGAGGGCCCAATTGGACTCTCCCATTTCATATATCCATTGATGCCTATGACACTGCAATAGGAGGGGTATTAGGGAAGAAAGAGGACCAACAGTCCATTGCTATTTATTTTGTGAGAAAGAACTTGTCCCCTGCCAAGTTGAACTACACAATCACCGAGAAAGAATTCTTGGCAGTTGTTCATGCTATTAACACGTTTCATCATTAAATTACAGGTTATGAGGTATTCGTACATACAGATCATTCCCCCATTATATTTCTCATTATAAAACCCATAACTAATGGTCGAGTGACCATGTGGATTTTGTTATTGCAAGAAGTTAATATCACCGTGCTTGACTGACCTGGAAAGGATAATGTAGTAGCTGATTTTATTTCCCAAATAAAAAATGAGGATGATGATATCCCTGTAGATGATATTTTTTCGAATGAGAATATCTTTGCTTTTTCTGTCAATACTCCATGGCTTGCTGATATGGAAAACTATCCGGCCACTAGGAAGTTACCGTCTCATTTGTCACCTCATGAAAAGTGGAAAATTATTACACAGAGTGATAATTACTCTTGGGTTGGTCATGACCTTTTTCGCACAGGTCCTGATTTGATTATTCGTAGATGTGTCTGAGAGGATGAGGTACCTGAAATACTACGAAGTTGTCATGATGGATGATGTGGTGGCCATTTTTCTGACAAACGTACACCATATAAGGTGTTACATTCGGGTTACTATTGGCCTAGCATTTTCAAATATGCTGCCAAGTATGTGAGAAGTTGTGATAATTTCCAAAGGATAGGAAGACCTACGTCAGCTCACGAAATTCCTTTTCATGCCCAATTTATGATAGAACCCTTTGAAAAATGGGCCCTCAACTTTGTAGGACCAATTTCACCCATGTCCCATAGGAATAACTATATTTTGGTTTGTACGGACTATGTCACCAAATGGGTAGAGGAAAAAACCCTATTTAGGGCTACAGAGAAGTCTCTTGTCAAATTCATATATGAATACATATTTACCTGCTTCGGTGTCCCTCGTGAAATTGTTACGAACCAAGGCACTCAATTCACTTCCAAGCTGATGAGAGAGCTAACAAAGAAATATGGGATTAAACACCGTAAATCTTCTCCATACCACCCACAAGCCAATGGTAAGGTAGAATCCACAAACAAAGTTCTGGAAGCCATCTTGACCAAGACTGTTCAATTACATCACCGGGATTGGGCTGATAATCTCCCAGAGGCTTTGTGGGCATACCAGACCACCTGGAGAAATACCACTGGGCATACCCCTTATGAGCTAGTGTACAGGAAACAAGTACTTTTACCAATAGAATTCCAAGTAAGGACCTTCCATATTTCCGTAGAATTAGGATTGAACTTAGATGAGGCTCAGAAGAAACGAGCCCTACAATTGAATAAGTTGGATGAAATTAGGCAAGATGCCATCCAACGAATGATATTAGTCCAAAACCAAAGGAGCAAGTGGCATGACCAGTTTATTAAGAAGAAGCACTTCCAACATGGTGATTGGGCTCTGTTGTTTGATTACCGATTCAAAACCTTCAAAGGAAAACTCACCACTCGGTGGTTGGGCCCTTATGAGGTAGACACTATATTTGACAATGGAGCTGCAAAAATTAAAACAATTGACGATGGACAAGTCTCCTTTGTAGTAAATGGACATCGACTAAAATTTTATCATAAGCCCATTTCCAAAGATGATTTTCTATAGGTCATGTCAATTGACGAGGCATTGGCCTTAGTAGATGGGGAAGTCCCCCCTTGTTCTTGAAATTTTTTCTAAATTTCCTACTATATATATGTAAATAGTTTTTGAATTTTGTTAATAAGGCAATTATAGAGATTTCTGTAAGTATTTATTTCACCAAGAGTACACAGTTTCAAGGATATTTCTTCAAAACATTGTTACACTTGAATTTTGTGTCTGCTAAAGCATCAAATGAATATTGACTTATTGTAATTAGCCATATTTTTGCAAAAATTCTCATTTTTTTAAGGCATTCTAAAGCAGTTTCTCTTGAAACTCTTTTCCACTGTATAAGGAAGTGATACCATAACTATCAAGCCTAGAGGTCTCTCGTATAGTTTTTCCAAGAAACCTAAGTAAGTGAGTCAAGTGTCTTTATCAAAGAATAACAAGGAGGTCTAATTAGCAGTTAGTCATGGAAACATCACAATAACTACAAAAGAAGAAAGTGAGTTGAGCCTAGAGATACCTTTCTGTTCTTTCTCAATGGTACCATCCACTACCCACTAAATAGCTTATCTTATCTTTAGATAGGCCATGTCCACTTAAGTACCCCTTACATCGGAACAATCACAAAGTAATATAACGGAAAGTCATCCTCTAACATAAATACCATCCCAATTAAAAAAAGAAAGAAAAAGTTGTTTTCAGAGATGTTCCCCCATCTTCTTGCATAAAACAATCTTATACTAAAATCTTAAAAGATGGAGGGCCAGTCTTTGAGGCTGTAAGAGACTAACCCACCGGGATACTGAACAGTTCTGCTAGTAGCGGGTACCGGCCTGTGGTATGACTAGGTAAGGCCACCAGAGTATTGAACATGCTTGCTAGCAGTGGGGAATTCTACCTAGCGAGGATGGTAATCTGACAAAAAATAAATAATAAATTTAAACTTGTCCTGATGTACGGAATTACTTGCAGACAAAGATGACATGAAGTATGTGTGGTTAAGCTAAGGTTAATGAACTCCATAGACTTTCCATTGGGAAATAACTCTAATACTATCTTGAAACTCTCTTGCCTACCTCTTCTTATCTATATATAGGATCTCTTATCCTATAGGTGGGGCCATCTCCTAACTGTCTCGTCAGACCAATCTGTGCAATTTATCTTTACACTTGACATACTATAAATCTTTGGCTATTGGGGGAACTGACTGGTTTCCTATACTTTTGATTGTGAGGTGTCACAATAATTAGGTGTGGGGGAAGGGCTCATGAGCTGACAAATGATCATTTCCTAGAGAAATAAATCTTTGCAAGAGTTTTTGTATTATTTCCATGATACAGGTTATTACATTAATAGTCATTTTATTTTTGAAGTGCTAAACTCCTGTGTGCTATAAATTACTGAACATATACTTAACAGACCACTCTTTATCGACTTACCTTTCATTACAAGATGTACATTGTAAGATTGAAAAGTACATGTTTTATGCTTGCTATAACCTGATCATTGTAGGTTTGACATTATATGTCATATGCAAGAGGATTGAGTGAGCATGGTGGCAAAATCAACAACAATGGAGCATTCTTCCTCTACTCATTAACCACTGTGATTGTCAAAAACATTTCAAATTTGCAGGCTATCCATTACAAGAGGTGAAAATGTATTTAACACAGAGGTGTCGTATGAAGTGTCATATGAGGTGCCAAACAAAGTGCCATATGAATTACACACCAGTAACTATCCTAGATTCTAGGTAACTAGAAATCAATTACATTCAATTGAATTGGTTGCAGGCAATTGATTGAAGATGCTTTATATGTTCATGATCAAATGTCCAAGTCAAAATACTTGGACATTGATCTAACTGCGCATCATTACATTGCCCCCAAAAATGAGGCCTTCGAATTCAAAAATTCCCACACATGGCAGCTCATGCGCACATGTGTGCAACTTACTCCACCATAGGCGCATTCAAATTCGTGATGGGTAACCTTTATCTCAATTCACCCTTGACATTTTATTTGCCCCACATTGAGAAATTGTGCCCAGCCTCTTCCATTTCTTCCCCTGTTTGAATTACACTCGGCC
This sequence comes from Picea engelmannii, assembly GCA_009831015.1. Lineage (NCBI taxonomy): Eukaryota > Viridiplantae > Streptophyta > Pinopsida > Pinales > Pinaceae > Picea > Picea engelmannii. The sequence continues at coordinate 62,748 of ML840942.1, forward strand.
CATGCCCAATTCCTAGCATCTCTTGGCCTGTTCGCACCCTTGCGTGGTGAATTTCTCCTCTTCCACAATGCCTAGGAGGTATGAACCCTCTTCCTATGCAGACCTTTTTCCATTCCCAATATTTCACAATGCAGAGAGGTGTTTTTGCACGCAGGCTGGGGGCCATTTTTGTCTAACTTGCAGGACCACGATGACAACCTCTCCATGCAATTTTCCCTCGGTTTCGATGGGAAGACAACATGTGCGAGGTCTCTTTCCTTTGAGGTCTCAAAAGAGTCCATTGATGCAACCACAAAGCTTCCAAGAATGGGAGATAGATGGTTCAAAAACCACCAGCTACCGTGCTCAAGTTATAACAGGGTGTTTAAGCCCAAATTCCAGAACATTTCAGGAGAAAAAGGATATTCTAGGGAGTGGATAAAGGAGTAATTGATCAACCCTCTCATCTTCTTCACGAGGTTGATTACATGTGAAGGTAGATATTCCACTTTCAAAGCTTGCCATTTTAGATTGCTGGCTCATTTTTAGTTCAACAAACCTTTGAACTTCCCCTTCTATTTTCTAAAAATCTTGCAGAAGATGTCCTCTCAAGTGAGGAAGAATGTGACTAACCCCCACAATAATCTCTTTCACCATGGATTGATCAAACTCCTTGTTCTATCTGAATTAGAGAAACAAGGGAAAACTTGGGATGCATTTATCTATGAATTTGCAAACCCTTACTTGACAATCAAGACTGACAAAAATCCACTTGGCCTAAGAACTATCTCTCTATCCAAGCCTCGCTCTCCAAGAACTCCAAATCCCCTTGCACAAACCCTCTCTTTGCCAGAACAATACAAAATGCTTGTTGATATCCCTGCTTCCTCATCGGGTAAACAGACCAAGAGCAAAGACCAAACGAAGCCTATTGCTAACCCGCCGATACCTTCAATCTCTCTTGATCCCACACCTAAAAATCTCCAAGAAGTGATTCAACAATACTTTCCCATCATTCCCACAAATAGGAGGGGAGCCAATCGATTTGGTAAAGGACCCTTTCAAAAGAGTACCTGGAGCACAAGAAAAAAACCTTATGCAAAACCCCTACCTGCTTCGAATCCTATCCAAGTGTCCTCCGATCTTGAGAGCCCTCACAAGAGACTTAGGGAAGTTTCTGTGGATGGATTAGAGCCACAAAGAAAGAAAAAATCAAAACCTACCTCTCCTTATCAATCCCCCATCACTCCTACTTCACCCATGCCAACTCTATATCCTAAGAATGATAGATTGTCCACATCCCTCAAAGGATCTAAGCCTTCCTCTTAGATCATTGATTCTGCCCTAGCTATTGAGAAGCTAAAAAATGAAAACCATCAGCTTCTCCAACAGTTGGAAGAAAAGAAGACAATAGACACACACCTTCATCATGATAATGCAGTCCTCCAAGAAAAGGTTAAATCTCTTCAACGGTTGGTTGATGAGATGACCAAATCCAACCACAACCTCAGAGCACAATTGAAGCAACACAAGAGGCACAAGGAAAAGTCTTCACAACAAGAAGGAGAAGCTTCCAAAGCTCATCCTCCTCAGCAAGCCTAGTCACAAGGGGTAATTTATTTTTGTTTGTAGTGGGACATGCGAAATCATAAGTGGGGGTAATGTTGGGCCCAAGATATGATCAATTTTATGACAGTTATTAGACACTTTTGCCAAATGTATATATGTGTTTTTCATGTTTTGGAAATCTTTTTGAAGAATTTTGTGCCAAAACGGTATGATCCACAACAGGTATGTATAATTCATATTTGATGTCGATATTGAGTACAATTCATCACGTTTTTATGTTTCCAAGGATATAATTTATGTTTTTTGGTGTTACAGGGAAAAATCACATCACATTTATGCGTTCGACACTCAGTCCGACACTCCATCCAGTACTCAATCCAGTACCCGATCTGGCACTCCATCCAACACCTCATCTTGCACAAAAACAGTGGGCGATTTGGCGGTTATGGTATTGGCGGGAAGTGGTGGGTGAATCAGGAACATGGGTTTTTCTCGGGCTTACCCCCTCCAACTACTGAACTCTTGACAACTCAGTTTAGGTTGTTAAGCAGGACGATTATTGTCTCACTCTATTTCGGCAGTTAGGGCACCATTAATGTAAATTGTTGTTTTTAGAAGTGGTTCGACCCTCCAATGGTCGACCACTTGGTTTGTAAATATTATAAATACCACTGTGGTGGTTATATAGAAGTTAAGCAATAGAAGAACCAGTGTATTGGAGACAAACATGATTTTACTCTGTTTTTCCATTTTTCATTGCCAGAATTATATAAAACTGTGTTTTTGAGTTTTAATGGTGAAATCGATTTGCTGAGTTCATGGTGTGCCTTTAAGAAGTGACCACGACTTGCTGGGGGGCCCACCAACAGTCTGGTAACTATTATTTAAGTTGTTTATGCATTTCATAGCTTAGACGTCTCTTTTTATTTCCTGTACATGAACTGTTCTTTTATTTCTTTTATTTCTAATTTGTTGTTGTAGTTTAATTATTTTAACTCTCTTTTGCAGGTTAGTATGAAGGCTTGTCTTAATATGCGTTGATTTCATAGTTAGGAATGAATTTGCAAATTGATACACTAACCTCATGTGCAATTAAAAGTTAGATTGCGTTTTATTCATGCTTTTAGAATCAAGTTTAAAATAGAGTTTGAAATAGAGTAGAACAAAGTTTTATTTCATGTTTTCTTTACCAAGGATTTGATGGATGGATAGGGTTAGCTTCAGTTTTTAATTATAGATTGCTTATTCCATTTTTATGTATATATTGCTTAACTAGTTGTTGGTTAATGTATTCGTTAGTTTATCTTTTATATGTCATGTTTTAATTACTGTTAAGTACTTTCTTTCTTGCATTTTGAATTATTAAAATAGATATAGCATGGTTTCATTTTATGAACTTTCTTTCCTACAATTAGATTGCAATTACAATTCTTAGTTAATGATTGAATTTAATTATGAATTTTTCTTACATAGCATAGAGTGCAATTATAATCTCGTTATATTGTTGATGGTTAATAATTCCATGAATATGCAGGGTAATTGGCGATTGTTTCCATAATAGCTAAATTATCATTGGATTCTTTAATCCATACCTTTCACTTTGCTATTGAGATCAATATTGAGCTTATACCGCTTGAATTATATTTTTTTGTCAAGTTCCATCGAGATATTATAATACAACGAAGACATTCACACAACCACCAACACTATATTTGAGTTTTCATAGGTTAAAAGATAGTTTCTTGCTTTCATAGATCAAAAGATAGTTTTATTGCTGCTGTAGGATAGATGGTCTTTCATTTTGATAGATTAAAGAGCAGTGTTGCTTACCATAGATTAAAGGTTAGTTGTTAGTTCTTCTTTCTTTCAATTAAATAGATTTCCTTTTATGAATTGGAAATAGTTTTGAACTTTGAATTAAGAATAGAGTTCACTTGCCTCTTAGCTTAGCTAGTTGTTCAATGAGTAGTTTTAATTAGATTACTTGCAGTAGAAGTTATCTGAGGGTAGTCAACTGTTTACTTGCTTTAATAGGTTAAATTGCTTACTTGTCTAATCTTGCTTTGATAGTATAGTTTCTTGTTTATTTACTTTCTTTCATAGGGTTGTTGATCATTGAATTTAGGTGGGATAGTGAAAGTAGTTTTCTTTTTCTATTTGCTTATTGTTATGCTTAATAGTTTCTTTTGCTATTTTCTTATTGTTATGCTTACTAGTTTCTTTTGCTTATTGTTATGAACTAGTTTTCTTTAAATATGGTTTTCACTTATTTTTCTAGAACTATCCATCGATCCTTGGCCCAAAAGTACTTAGGTTACATAGTTTCAAGTTGCTTAGTAGGATTTTCTCATTAGATATATTTTCTTGAATATATTAGCTTTTAGATAGCCACTTCCTTAGTTAGACTATACAACTACAAGCCCTTCTACCTTTGGCATATATTTTGCTACAACTCTAAGTTTAATTACCCCGGGTCGACAATTTAATTGAGGGGTTTTAGTGTGTTTTTAGTGCATATATAACACCCACCAAAAAGAGAGAGTACAATACATCAAACTACTACCATTAGAATCTTTTCGTCAAAGTTTCAGGACCCTTTTCATTAAGTTTCAATCAAGTTTGAAAGCTACATTCAATAGTCACTGTCTACACTATTTTTCCAACCAACCCCTCTCTACTCCCATACCATGAAATATATAACACTATAGGTCCTTTACAACTCACCATTTCGAACTCCAACCCCTTTCCCAAAATAGAAACAGTTACAAACAAAAAATGACACGTTTCACTGATTTCCTGCTTTTCAGGAGGTGAAATTATGAAAAAAAGACTTCAAAACGCCACGTGTAATTCTCAAACTGTAATAGTTGTGTAAAATATGAGAACATTTTTTGTAGGTAATCTCTTTGTAGAGAAAAAAATCTTTAGGCTTCTTTAAATTCATCTCTATCTGGCCAGAATACGTGTCACAAAAACATGTCTCAAACAAGAAATCATGAAAACTTTAAAATAAGGCTTAAAGATTCATTTGAATCTCCCAATACTTGACACCTTTAGCAAATTTGAGAGAGGTTTTTATTATTTGGTTTTTCCTCGAAAAAAACATCTTAGGGATTTTCAAAATTCTTCTCCAGATGATCAGAATGTGATCTTGAAGTTGAGCACTAAACCAGTCATTTATGCAGTGCCCTATAGCATGTGTGTAAGAAAATCCTATGTGAGACAACATCCTCTCCAAGGAAACATCTTCTGTGCGACAACATCCCATGCACAAAAAATTCCTCTACATGACAACTTCCCATGCACAGCAACATCCTCTGCATGACAACATCCTCTGAAAATCCTATGCACGACAACATCCTCTAGGTGACAAAATCCTATGTGCGACAACATCCTCTGCGCGAAAACATCCTCTATGCAATATCATCCTCTGCATGAAAACATCCTCTATGAAAAAATATCCTCCACATGACAACATCCCATGCATGACAACATCCTTTGCATGACAACATCCTTTGTGCGAAAGCATCCTTTACACGAAAGAATCCTTTGCGCGACAACATCCTCTACACGACAAAATCCTTTGCACGACAACATCCCTTGGGCGACAACATCCTCTGTGCAACAGAATCCTTTGTACAAGAACATATTCTATGCGACAAAATCCCTTGCACGACAACATCCTCTGTGTGACAGAATCCTTTACGCAACAAAATCCTTTGCGCGGCAATATCCTATACGTGATGAAGTCCTCTACATAGCGCGTAGAAAATTTTACAGTTCTCAGTTGCCAATGGAAATGAAAATAATAAATGATAAGATTCCTTTTGAAACCAACCCTTGGATATGTTAGATGATGCCAGACATAAAAACAATATTGGTGCTAACAGACATGAATTTACAAACTTCTCACAAACCTCTAACCTTAGCTATGAAAATCATGGTGCTAACAAGAGGCACTTGAGGATCCCTTGTAGGTGATTTGCTAGCCTTCCTAGCCCCAACAACTTGCCTTTGGAGGCCATACGATGCACTTCTGGGGTATGAATTCACACTTGGAAGGCTAAGGATTGGTGGTGATTGGATGATTTGATGGTGGAATGATATTTCTCCTTGGAGGAAGACCCTAGCACATGGAGACTAGGCCTTGGGAGGCCCATTGACTTTCTCATTCAGCTCAATGTCTTTCCATTTGAGCCAAAACATCACCCCCAGGGAGGCATGGCATCATATTTTTAGGGATTTCTTCTTTGTAAAAGTAAATTTTGATTTTGTAAAGGGGAAATTAGAGGAGGTCGACCTCCCTAATTGTGTTTTACCCTAAGTAATGTGGACAAACAATTTTATTAAGACCTCCTATAAATAGAGGCTTGCTCATTTCATTTGGATATATCATAACACTTGAGAATTACATATGTTTGTGGCTGCAATTTTCACCCCTCTTGGGAAAATCACATATCTCTCTCTCTTGTGAAACTTTTGGATGCTTGATACTTGTCTCTTCGAGTAAAAGTGGTGTGCTAGCTCTCTTGGTGCTTGTTCTTTCTTTGTGGTGGAATATTCTTGGTAGAAGAGGGTTTATATTGCTATCTTTGGAATTGGTATGAAATTTCTACATATTGTTGATGTTTCTCTCTTATTTCATGGTTATTATTGTCTAAACCCTTAGAGGAGTATAAGGGCATACACCCTCCACCAAGTCTCTTATAATTGTTGTTGGATAAGTTATTGCAAAGGTTGCTAGGAGGAGTAAAATGGATTTCACACTCCTAGATTTACCTTGTTGGATTTACTTGCTGTAGGAAGTAAAATGGATTACACCCCTAGAGAAGTAATAAGTCTAACTCTTACAACCAAGACTCCATAACCCATTTTCCAAGGAACTAGTCTAATTTGCATTGGAGAAATAAAATCATTGCATTGATATACATGAAATTTTGAGATATTGCATTTTTTCAAATTGAAATCTTTTCTTAGTGAAATAAGCTTGCATGATCCACTAGGGTGTCTAGATTAGCCTTGTAACTATCTTGATGTAATCAATTTAATGCTACAACCATCAGTGCTGTAGAAAAACTCACTTAAACTCTTTCATTGCTCACTACTCTACCATTAAAATTTGCTTGCAAGCTGCCATAACTAACCTACTTGTCATTTTTTATCTTTTGGGTGGATAAACAACCCTAAAAACCATTAAAGTCTTGTTCTATTTCTTGGAATTTAAACTAGTCATTGTTAGCTTAGTTTCTAGTATATTTCACTTGACTTTTGGAAACATATTTTGCAGCCACTTGGTAGTTTACTTTGCTGATATAAATCTGATAAACTCCTGCAATTTAGGAAAACAAGATTTCCTTGCTTGTCCCCTTGGTTATTTAGCTTGTATCTCAATCAATTGTCTTGTTCTGGGAAGAAATAACAAATTGGTGTAGGTATTCAATACTTGAAAACCATTCCTTAGCCAGAAGACCTCTTCTCCAAGCCTTTATCCATCTCCAAAACTGACCTATAGGGGTTTCATTGGCCATTCTACCACTTTCCACCTCAATCCCCCTAGGTTCATCGAGATTCCCCCCTTTTGGTGACTTATCATAACTAAAGTGAGGGGAGTGTCTATCTAAGGTAACACTGGGTAGGTAATCCCATAAAGGGGAGGATTTTGAATCCTCTTTCATGCCCTGACAAAACTTTGGAAAGATTTGATCCCAAAGTATTTACCCCTATCTTTCCTGACAAATCCACTCGAGGAAATTTCCCTTTCCTTTCTTGATGAACTATTCTTAAAGCTCATCTAGAGACTTTGCCATCCCAAAATCCTTCTTTCCAAAATACCCCCCCCCCCAGAAGATTCAATCCTTCCAAAGTATATCGAAGAAAGCCTCTGTTTAACTCACCCGTTGTCAAAACCCTTTTCCATGATAACCTTCCCTTTTCCCCAATGGTTCATCTTTGGGAAAAATACCTTTAAAATCCCTTGAACTTGGTTTCCATCCCTGGACATCCCAATACTGTTCCTAAAGAATCCCACAAATGGTTGCCAAAGTTCTCAGGAAACAATGTGGTCACAACTAAAGAACACCTTTATGCAATTGTTCAAGACATGGAAAATGAAGGAGTAGAACATGAAGATGTGGCAATGAAGCTACTAGCCACATCTCTTATTGAAGATTCCTAGAAGTGGTTCAAAGGCTTTCTAGATAATCACCTAGTATGATATGAATATTTTTCTAAGTTTTTCAAATGAAGATGGGCAATAAAGAAGGATAGTGGAATGTTAATGACTCAGTTCAACTAGATTAAGAAAAAGGAGAATGAGACAATGAATAAATTTGACACCAAATTTGATAAATTATATAGCCAAATACCGAAGGATTTGTTCCCATATGAAGAAGTTGTTCGTCTCCTCTATGTGAATTCCTTTGAAGGGAAATTTGGTTTCATCCTAATGGATAAGAAACCCAACACTTTGGAAAAATCCAAAGAATACAGTGAGGAAATCAAAGAGAATATTATTTACTCCAAGATTTAGCCATTTCAGCATCCTCGCACCAGGATGGAAGCAAAGACAAATATGACAACAAACAATCTGTCATATCCAATAACTCTCCTAGCTCAAAACATTGATCAAATGAATGCTCAGTTCGTCCAAACACAAAATCAATTTATGAACCAATTGACAAGTCTGGAAAGAAATGAATCTTCTTGAAACCTCCATTTGTCAGACAACAGAGGGATGCTATAGGTTGGAAGGAAAATCCCAAACAATAGGCAAGGGCTCATGTTACTTTGAACCCTGTTGGGATGGTCAATTTAGAGGAATCACCATGGTGTTCTCCTTGTCAAGAACCCGATCTAGAAGATGAATGTCCCAGATGAGAGGAGGAATCCCATGACAATGTGAACTTCATAGACACAATTTGTGCTTTCCAGGATGATGAGTATGTGGACATTACCCAGGAACAAATTGATAAACTCAGGAAGAGGATAGCTAGAGAAGGTCGTCTCAGAGTGCTAAATCAGTTGACCAAACATCAAAGGAAAGAATTGAAGAAGACAAAAATCTTTACATATGCGAGAAGAATTAAAACTCTCATTCCTTCACCACAAGCTCCAATTCATCCACCACTAGAGAAGAAAGCTCTGTCTCAACCAAGAAAGGAAGATCCACCTTGACCAAAAAATAAGGTCATGCCACCTCCCCTGCCACAAGTTTGTGAATTACTTCCAAGAACAACACAAGAAGTTGAAGAAATCCAATGGAACATAGACGCCCCATCCATGATTGGAAAGATGAATATGTCAGTTCCTATGGTGGATATGTGAAATATTCCTTCTATGAGAAGAGAAGTGTTGAAGATGTTGAAAGTACCAGTTGAAGCAGAGGACCCTCCAGTAATCTTGAACACCATGTACCATGGATGGAAAATGGATGCAAACCCTCCCTTTTATATCTCTTCGGGTGTGAATAGTCTCTATTTGAATAATTGTATGCTAGATTCCAGGGCCTCTAAAAATGTATTGTATTTGAATGTTATGAAACAACTTGGCTTGAAAACAATTCACCCATATGGAAATGTCTATGGTATTGATTCTAAAAAGGTGAAATTTTATGGTCTCATAGAAGACGTGGAGGTCTACTTGGAATATTTCCATGACATTGGCATCCTCATGAACATAGTAGTGATTGATGTTATAGACGCTTGGGAAACCAATCTAGCTCTAACTCTGAAATAAAGAAACCACGTACCAAGCTAGCTCAAATACTCAATTGCATGGGAAACCAAGCTAGCTCAAACTCTGAAATAAATCAACCATGTACCAATCATATACTTGTCTCTGATGGGAACCAAACTCTTGCTCAACACAAGTTCTAAAATCTAGGAGAATCTTAGAATGATCGCCAAAATAGTTCATGTTGGCTCTTAACCCTCAATATTTTCAAGGGAGAAAATATAGGTGTTAACAACGATGAATCAATGGGATGGGATCCTCCTGTGGGATGTCAAGAAATAAATAAATATTTGTGTTTGTAAAACTAAAACCACTTCATGAGAACTTTGTATGATATATCAATAATGCTCTGATAGAACTGAGAAATATGTACCAAGAATACCCTTGTAATTGTGTGGAAGGAGAGAAGTCCATGTAAGTTGATCAAGAAAATATTGTAAATTGACCTGTGATACCAAATCCTATCCAATGGGAAATGGAGCCAAATTAATATAATCCTCCCACTAAAACACTAAAACACAAGGGGTCTCATCCAAATATACTACCTTCTACCACCCAAATGTACACTCCTCCCTATGGTAAATGTGTTGATGTTGACACAAGGGATAGAATCACTTTCATATTTTAATAATGAGGACACCTGTCAAGTCTGAAGGAACACCACTAATAATGACAATGGGTCCTAAATTATGAGCACAACATGTCACTGTGAAAGACGTTCTGAATTCAAACAATGACAAGGATCATCTAATCAAGGCCCAATGATACTCAACACTGCCAGATGCGAGATAACCACTAATGAGGCTAATGGATACCAAGGTGATCTACTTTTGTGTCATCCATAGATAATGTGTCAAAGTCGATACATGATGACCTACTGAGAAGAAGGGCAATGATGTCTCTCTTCCCTCAACATGAAGTGATAACTCAATAATATCAAGATGAACGAACCAGGTACAATATCCCTATTGTTGGATGAGGGGGGACTACTAAATCAAAGAAAAAAAATCAATGATAAGGGATGAGGAACAAGACATAAGATGACTCAAGACTCTCCTATGAATAATGAATAAACGAGACCCCCATCTAGACTCAGTCTAATGATAGACACAAAGGATCAACATGTGAAATATTATACATTCAAATATTGAACTAGGACAAGCACTAGTGGACAACCATTTATTCATGAAAGGAAAGACACACAAGACATGACCACATGCTAATATAAATAGGAAAAACATCAACAACACATATGTAAAGATTGATGTAAATAACTGAAGGGGAAATACACTTCCAGGAAAATGTAGATTGTTGTCCTAAATTCTATGAAAAATCAGCAAGCTAAACTATTGAAGTGATAATGCGGAAGGAAAAAAGGAACTACCGTAGACCCAAATTTTTTACCTCAAAGTTGCCATTATCAAATCATCATACTCGAAGGACCAATGTAACCATGCAGACAAATTATAATTTCGACGAGAGAGGTCGACAAAGTCAACCATCCAAGGGGACCAATCATGAAATCTCACATGACCCAAAGATATCTTCATGTACTTTATAGTGAAGGAATAGATGAAGGCTACTAGGTGTTTGAATGCTACTGGTTGAGGTTTAGAACATAGTATTTCAACAATAATAAGTGTGAATGCATGAGAGCCAAAAATTTTAGAATCTTCCTACTGAAATACCTCCATCATCCTAATCTCAACTGGGTCATGATGAACCCTGATATCTAAGCCTTGATCAATCTTAGGATCTTGAAGAACAACCTTGGGATGTAGAATCGTAGGAAAAGTGTAAGGGATATCATCCTCTGGTTGAACCAAAAGTGACTCTTGTTGTAATGGTATCTGATCAAGTTGTTCCTAGACCATAGTTGTGATAGGAAAGGATAAAGTCTCTACTAGGATGGGCACGAATGAAATCCCCTATTGACTTATCTCTACCTGATTAACTTGTATTTCCTCCTCTAGAAACTTTTCATCCTCTTGAAAATTTTCATCTTCACCAATGGAAGGAACCAATGAACACTCTTGAGTATTCAAATCTTCACCTTCATCTTCTTGGAACTTTTCATGTGACTCAAATGGTGTAGATTATTGGTTCTAGATAATCTAATCCTGAGAGATGATCATCCTTCTCATCTCTAGGAACCTGATACGATGCATGTTGTGGTTCATATTTAGAAACAAGGAATTTCTTCACTTCTTTAACCATCGGTAGTTGAAATTCATGGATCAGAATGAAATCGMAGGATGTAATAAAATGTCCTTCTAACTCAATAATAGTAGCCTTGGCCTCATCCATATTTGAGGCTCTCCTTATGCCTGCAAAAAATACCAAAAATACCATCAAATGTGTTAGTTTTTAGGTAGCTCAGACATGTACTTCTGCGTTGGCGGTGCCTAACAAATGGAAGTGTTCGAGTGACGATATCTAGATATTTAACTTTATAATTGCAATTATAAAGTTAACGTGGATTTTATTTAATGACTAAAGTGATTTTTAATGAATTTGAGTGACTTAAGTTATTTAAGTCATCTCAATGAGAGATTAAGTCACAATCGTTGATATTGATAAGGAAATATCTAATCTTGATCGTTGAGATCTTAGGGTTAGGGATTTGATCATTAAGACATTATAAAAGCATATCCAAGGAGAGTGAGAGGCACATAGAGAGCACATAGGAGAAAATAGGGATTATTTTCTCATGTGCTTATGTCACACACATTGTGTGAGGAGGTGAGAGAGTCACATACACAATGTGAGAGGCTCACAGAGAGTGTGAGGGTGTGAGAGGCACAAACTGAGTTGAGAGGAAGATGGTAATTTGGCTAAGGAAGTGGGAAAATTTGCAACTAGAGGAAAGACATTTTTTCAGGGCCAAAAAATATGTGTGAAGAAAAAAGGAGGGACGAAAAAGATGCGTGAAAAAGCAGGGCCAAAAAAGCTACGTGAAAAAAGCAGGACCGAGAAAGTAGGGCAAAAAATGCATGAAAAAGAAGGGCTAAAAAAGCAGTTCGAGTTTGTTGGGGTATAAGAAATTTTTGAATTAGTTGTTTTAATTTTTTTTCCTACAAAGCCAATTAAATCATCTCATTTATTGGTTTTCCATTCGTGGTTTTTCCAGGGGCATTTCCTAGAAATATGTGTTCAAATGTGTGTGTTGTTTATGGTTCTGCTATTCATTTTTTGGTTAAAACTTAGTTGTAAATTTTCTACATAGTTTATAGAATTTACATCAGCAATAGATTGAATTCAAAGTTGTTAAATTATTGTCATATAATTTCTGATTGTCAAGTTTCAAGAAATTAACATAGTATTAGAATTGGGAATTTGAAGAGTGGAACTGAAGACTTTGGCGCAAGGAATTGCAGGGATTGGAGGGGTTTTTCTTGGATAAAAGAAGGGAGATGGAATGGACATGAGAAAAGTGAAATTATTTACATGTCATAAGACTTGCCACTATGCAAGCCAATGTCCAAACAAAAAGAAGAGCGAGAAGGATACATGGGTAGTAGCATCAAAATCAAATGAGTTCGATGATTTTGTTGAGAAGTTTGAGAAGGAATTTTCTCTTGTGTCTTGTCATTCATGAAGTGGTACTGCAGAGTTTTGGGACATTGGAACATGGGTTGTGGACAATGACTCACATCACCATATGATGGGAATGATGTCGATGTTCCTTAGTGTTTTAGAGATAGACTCAGACTGTCAGGTGGATTGTGGGACTAGTATCATACATGCAGTGAAGGGGGTTGGATGTGTGAGATTCCAACTAGAGTCAGTAGGATCTCTAAAGGTGGCAGAGGTGTTGTTTCTTCCGGAGTTGAAGGTAAGATTTATCTTAGTATCAGCTTTGGAAGATGAGGGATATGGAGTTATGTTCCAGCATGGCCATGTGCACATATATCCATAGGGAGCTAACCTGGATGCAACAGTAGTACTTGGTGTCAGACAAGGGAGGTTATACATGTTGTTGGGAAAATCTGTGTGTGATTCCAAGGGGATATTGGATTCAATATTAGTGTCAGTGACAGGTGGTACTATCAGGAGTCTCAGCTTGTATGAGATGACATAGTTGGATTCTCAAGAGTGTGAGGAGACTCCTAAGGGAATGAAGAGAGGAAAAAATCTTCAACACATGATCCAGTGTAGGTGGCAGGGAAGATTTCTGGTTGAGAGGGAGAAACTACAACAATAGATGGAGTGATGGGTGTCAGG
>ML840943.1:7257-23456 GCA_009831015.1 Picea engelmannii
CAGATGGAATCTACAACTCCTTGTGTTCAAGCACCCACTTGAACCTCTGAGGACAACAGTCCTCCCTAGCACCTCCCAACCACCCTGAAATATAAATCTTTGCTACTGAAACTTATTACAGTGATATAATGTTCATCAATGGCTTACCAGTCTCATCACTATTCTGCTACACTGCTCTGCTCTTCTGTATCAGTGTCTCTCTGCCTTCATCTTCTTGCACTTTCTGATCTTCTGCTCTTCTCCATAAGTGCACCTCAACCTTCTTTTACTGTATCAGCTATGCATCTCTGTTCTTTGCTTCTTCTGCGCTTTATGCTCTGTGTCTTATTTTGATTCTCTGAATTATGACTCTTCTTTGTATTTCAGCTCCTGCCCACAAAATCCATTTCCCCGTGTGTGATTCCTCTCTACAACAACACCCATCTCTTCTTTGTTCTATATTCTTATAGTCTATGTGCACCTTGTGCATCCCATATGCGTAATGCTTCTGCATGCTCTTCATGTCGAGTGCTCTGCCTGATCATCATTGCAACTCTTCAGCTTCTCTGGCTGTCAAACCCATGTGTTCATCATCACTGGGTGTTATGATGAGATTCCTTAGCCTCTCTAGCAATCGAGACTCTTTGTCTTCTCTGTCACAGTCAAGCTCATCCTCTCTGTTGCAGTTATAGGCTTCAACGCTCTTCCATCTGTCAATCGCCTCTATGAACAATCTTCATTCCACTGGCAGATTCCTTGAGACTCTTCAGCTTCTCTGGTGATCACCCTGAAGTCTCTTCGAGTCCTCTGGCATAAACAATCAATCGTTTCTAGCAGTTACACTGTGAACCTCCAAAAACCACATCAACAACTGAATCACCACTGATTGATTAACTGTGAAGAGCAACAATAGCCCTTCGATTATATTCTCGAATAACCTGCACTGTTGGATCATAAATGATGGGTCTCGTGCTTATTTCGCCATTTCGCAATTTGGCATTTTGGCATTTTGGCACTTCGAGACTCCTGTGATGAAGAGTCTCGACTCTTGACTCCTCCAACTCCCGGTATCTAAAGCCTTTGTTGATGTGCCTGTTTTGGGATTTTGACGTTTGCATTTCATAACTTCGGGACTCCTGTGATGAAGAGTCTCGACTCTTGACTCCTCCAACTTCCGGTATCCGAAACCTTTGTTGATGTGCTTGTTTCGGGATTTTGTAAGCCCGCTTCTCCTAGCACTTTAAAGAACATGCAGGTTATCCTAGATCCAATGATGGTCGGACCCTGCGCTCAGATCTAACGCCTGAGATCTGTCCTCCATCTTTGCGCCCCTCCTGTCTGGATTCAGATCTGACGGTCATCAAGAATTCTGAATGGGATCCAACGATCACTGTTGCTCTTCATTGTTACACTTCTGATCTTTCCATGCCATCATCGCTGTTGATCTTCCTTTCCTTTTCCATGCCATTATCCCTGCGCTCCTGGTCATGATCTTTGCCATCGATGACAAGAATATGCTGCTTGTAAAACATGCCAACAAAATATTACGTCGAGCAATTCACTTACAACTTGTAAAGGGAAAATAAAGGAGGCTTGGCTCCTAAAATGCGATGTGTATTATTTCTAAGAGGAATTCGAGATGATTGTATAGAATTCCTCAACCTTATGGGTGGGGGAGATGCCTCTCAGCTAGAATATGGCATTATCTTGAAACTTTGCCGTAAGTATTCCAGAGGCACATCTAAAATAAGCAAATGGCCAAGATATATGTTGGAAAGAATAGGAAAGACCATTGGAAGTGGAGTAACACGGGAATAAATTAGGAACATGTTAGAGGATTTTAAAACCGATATACTTAGTTCCTTGAGCTCCCAACTGGATACACCACAAACGAAGAAGAAGCGGGAAGAAATAGAACGAACATTGGATATATTTTTCTCAAAGTGTGGAACAAAGAATCTAAAGAGAGAATGTCCATTGGATCAAATAGAGGTCTGTGGAATATGCAACGAGGACCATGCTACACAAAAATTTCCATCCTTTCACATAATTAAGGCCATCTATAAAAAAGATGAGGAGATGGAACAATTTTTCTATGTCTCTCAAAAGTGACCTTGGCAGCTTAAACCTCAAGGTATGATCCAAGATCAATCTAAATATTTCAATTCATATTGGAATAACCCTTCAATACAATATGATTCTCAACCATCGGGTATACCAACTCAAAAATGGGTAGCTTCTCCTCCCAATCAGTTATGGAAACAAGGTTGGAGAAATCCCACCATGGGATGACCCCAACAACTTATGACACAACCACCCATGCAACTTCTCCCCATACCTCAGATGCAAGAATCTACATCCACCCCTTCTAGAACACAACTACTTGCACAACCCGTACCTAACCCCAATAATGGGAGGCCATCCCAACTTGTGCAAGCTGCTGGAATTGCGACCTTCCTGACTTACTCCATCTCTTCCCTGGATTGAAATGATATTCATCTTAGATCTAGGAAGACTCTAACCAAGGAACAACCTTGCGTTAGCATTGAAGATATAAATGAGGAGGTCTCAAGTGAAGAATCTGAACAAAAAATATCTCAAGAACCTTAAAAAACAGAAAATTCCCACCCTCCACTTCAATACCCACCATATACTGAAAGGCTAATTCAAGACAAACCTTCTATAAACCTCGAGTTTGATTTCTTATGAGAACTCAAAAATGTGTGTCTCAAAATACTGTTATTTCAAGCCATCAAGGATGTACCTCTTTTCTCAAAAGTAGTACAAGATTTTTTTTGAAGAATCCCAATAGGAAATGAAAGGATCCCCAAACCGTGCATGTCATAGGAAAACTATTAGACCTAATGATGGGGGTGTTATCACAACTAAATACTCTAACACTGGAAGTCCAGTTGTTAATGTGCAAATAAAAAAAAACTTATTAGTAACACGTTAATTGAATTAGGGGTTGCCATCAAAGTTATGACATGTGAGATCATGTAGGCCTTAGGACTTACAGGCCTCAGGGGAACCCCCACTGTACTTCAACTCATTGATAGATACACCATTAAACCAGAGGGAATTCTAGAAGATGTAGTGATCTCTATGGATTCATGGGAATATCCCGTCGAATTCATGGTCCTACAACCTAAAGCCTCTCTGGGCGGGTATTCTATAATCCTAGGATGACCATGGTTGGCCACTGCCGATACTTACATCGATTTCCAATCAGGCAACCTGACTATTTCCCACGGGACATCCACCAAACAATTAACTCTCTACCCTCTTGCCAAACTGAACATAGACTTAGAAACACCACTTTGGGTTGATAGAGAATAAAGTGATGAATAAGGGGAATCTCATCAGGTCCTATCCATAGACCAATACCTAGCCATAAAAGATAAAACAGAGGAGATAAAATAGAGGATGACAAAATCAATGATTTTATAACCTCCTCCTCTTCCTCACAAAACACACATCCTATTGCGCATATTATGAAACTGTAAAATCAAATTTCCTTAGCCTCCACAAGAATCTCACCCATTGAACATGAACATGTACAAAAAAAAGACCAAGGATCCCTCATAGAAACCATCGAAATCATTCCAAGGAAAACTTTGAAAATCAACCAAGGACTAACCAAACAAGAAAAAGAGCGACTGGTTCAAGTGCTGTGGAAGCATAGTGGTGCCTTCACTTGGAATTAATATAACATGAAGGGGATCACCCTAAACTATGTACACATCAAATATATATTAAGGAATGAGTCAGACCATTCATAAACCTCAACATTGAATGAACCTAACAATGAAAGACATAGTCAAAGAAGAGCTACAAAAATTGCTTATAGCTAACTTCATCTATCCCATTTCTGATAGCCAGTGGATCTCCCCTCTTGTCTTGGTACAAAATAAAAATGGTAAATGAATAATTTGTGTATATTATCGATAATTGAATAAAGAAACACATAAATATCACTTCCCATTACCATTTATCGACTAGGTCCTGTACATTCTCCTAGGAAAGAAGTACTTTTCTTTCCTTGACAGTTTCAGTGGGTACAACAAGATCCAAATCACCCCTGAAGACCAAGAGAAAACAATGTTCACCTGTCCATGGGGGACATTCAACTACCGTTTTCTACCATTCGGGTTATGCATTTCCCCCGTCACCTCTCAGCGTGCCGTCATAGGTATATTCTTTGATCTCGTTCATGACTGCGTGGAAATATATATGGATGATTTTATAACATATGGGGACGAATTTGATGAGGCATTAGCCAATTTGGAAAATAAGTTAATCAGGTGCAAGGAGTCAAATGTTTCCCTTAGTAATGAAAAGTGTTTCATGATGGAAATTGATGGCATTGTATTGGGACATCATATCTCATAAAAAGGTATTCAAGTCAATCCAGAGAAAATAAAGGTAATACTCAATTTTCCAACTCCAACTTCTCAGAAGTAGGTACAAATATTTATAGGATATGTTGGTTATTACTGTAGATTCATTGAAAAATTTTCATGTATTTCTCATCCATTATTTGCCTTACTTAGCAAAGATATTGAGTTTGTATGGATAGAGACAACATGCGCTTGGTGAATTGAAAGTAAAACTATCTGAAGCTCCTGTATTAAGAGGGCTTGATTAGAATCTCCCATTCCATACTTCCACAGACGCATCAAACACCGCTATCGGAGCAGTACTCAAACAACTCGAAGGAAAAGACCCATATGCAATCTACTATGTCAGTAAGAATCTCTCAGATGTCGAATTGAACTACACGGTAATTGATAAATAGTTTCTTATTGTTATTCATGCAATACAAAAGTTTAGGTACTACATTACTAGATATCCTGTAATTTTTCATACTGATCACGTTGCTATTAAATATTTAATGAACAAACCAATCACAAGTGGCATGATCACTAGATGGTTGATTTTATTGCAAGAATTTGATATTACCATTTTAGACAAACCAAGAAAATATAATGTAGTGGTTGAATTTATTTCTAGAACAACATCTAATGAGAATGAACCTCCATTAGAAGATTGTTTTCCAGATGAGAACCTCTTTGCAATATCTACTAACACCTTGGTTTGTATATATTGATAGATTTTTGGCTGCAAGAAAACTTCCGCATTATATGACCCCCAAAGAACAACAAGTATAATTAGCAAAAGTGAAAGATTCTTATGGATTGACAATTGCCTCTTCTATACTTAGATTTATTTTGTTATCAGAAGGTGTGTACGAGAGGATGAAGTCCACAAAATACTAAAATCCTGTCATGATGGGCCTTGTGGGGTCCATTTTGCAAATAAAAGGACTAGGTACAAGATACTCCACCATGGGTATTATTGGCCTACACTCTTCACAGATGCCAATGAATATGTGAAGAGGTGCGATGATTGTCAACACATGGGTAGACTTGTACAAGCAGAAAAAATGCCACTACAACCACATATGGTATTAGAACCTTTTCACAAATGGGCCATTGATTTTGTGGAACCAATAAATCACCCATCTTGTCGACACTCTTACATCCTCGTCTGTACAGACTATGTCACAAAATGGATGGAGGCAAAGGAACTTCCAGCAACAATTGAACAAGCACTAGTAGAATTTATCCATGAGGAATTTTTTGTAAGGTTCGGGATTCCACGAGAGATAGCAACAGATGGAGGAACTCGGTTCACATCACTACTTGTTAGAGATATGATGGAAAAATAGAAATTCAAGCATCGAGTAACAACACCATATCATCCACATGAAAACATACATGTAGAGGGGACTGATAAGATCTTTGAGACCATTATTACAAAAACCATTAGATTACACATCAAGTATTGGGCCGATAGAATCTTCGAAGCCTTATGGGCCTATAGAACCGCCTGGAGGAATACTACAAGATGCACACCCTATGAGTTAGTCTATGGAAAATGAGTACTACTTCCCATTGAAACAAAGATCCAGACACTAAGGACAACAATACAACTTGGGTTGGAACTATCAGAGGCTCAGAAATAAAGAATTCTCAAAATCAACGAGTTGGATGAACTATGGTAGGATGCCCTACATTGAGCCACAATGATACAACATCAAAGGTCCAAATGACACGATACATTTATCAAGAAAATTAAGTTTAATGCTGGAGACTGGGCATTATTATTCGATTCTAGATTCAAGGACTTCAGAGGAAAATTTCACACCAGATGGCTTGGTCTGTATGATATTGACACATCCTATGACAGTGGGGCCATCAAACTCCGCACCATTGATGAAGATGGGATTCATCTGATGGCTAATGGACATAGGCTTCACTTATATCATTGACCCTTATAAAAAGAATCCTTTTCGAGGAAAGTTACAAATGGATGGCCCGATAGTGACCTAGAACTTGTTTCTTTCTAATAATCATTTTTTTTTAGGATCCGCAGGGGAGAATAATGTCACTGCCATTCCCTGTTGCTGAAACTCTAGTTGTTGCGATTCTCTTTACTGCAACTCTCTTTGCTGCAACTCCATTTGTCGCAACAATTTTTATTGCTGCAACACATGTTGCTGCAACTATGATTGTATCTACAATCCTCTGGTTTGCGCCTCGTGTGGTTGCAACTCTGGTTGCCGCAACTATTCCCATTTCTAGGACTCCTGTAACTGCAAATCCCCCGCCGCATTCATACCCTTTGTCCCAATTCCTTTGGATGCCATTCCATTTGCAGCTCCCTATTCACTTCGCAAATTCCCCTTCCATTACCTTGGCTGCTACTCCACCTGCAACCCCCCTAATCATTTCGCCAATTCCATCCCCATTCTCTCGGCTGTAACTACGTTGCATCCTTCCTTTATTACGAAAAAATCACAAGATATTTTTCCTAAAACTCAATTCATTTTCACTGTTGCAGCTTCATTGCTGCAATATTATCGCTACAACTTATCTTGCAGCCTCATTTGATCTTCCCACTTTTCACCTTTTCCATGCACATTGATGTTCTGACTCAAATCCAAACCATATACCACATCATCTGTGCTGCATTTTGGTCATTGAAACCCTCATGCCACAACTTCTTCCCTCTAACAATTTCTAGTCATTTCATTTTGATTGCTGCAACTTCATTATTGTGACTCACGTCGCTGCAGCTATGCTCACAACTTCACTCTATTTTCCCACTTTCCACCCACACCTTTCCCCTCCATCACCTATGTTGCAATTAGTATCCCCACCATCGAGATACACTATCACTGCTGTAACTCCAGTTGCAGCTCACATTTTTGAACATCGTCATTTCTGTAATTTCGACTGACGAAACCGATAACATCGATGTTTTAATTCTAGCTAGAACCGTTGATGGGACTACATCCTCTGCTGCCAAGACTTGATCCACACCATACTCACATAGCCACTCAAGGTAAGATATGAGAGGTAGGAATTCCTATTCGAATTTGCAATAAGTATGTTTAATGACATGTGTCGATATCATTCATCCGTAACTTCCACATCAGAGCATCATTACTATAATTATGTGTAACACCCTGTTTCCCCCAGTTTGTAAAAATAACTAGACTGGCCAGAACTGTGGCAAACTCATGAATGTGAATATGTGATGTGAATGGACCTTATGGAAAAGGTCAATAAATGTGAATAACATTATGAATTTATAATTGCAGGACTGCTGAGAGGGGATGTGCAGAAAAAGAGACCACGATGGTGGTGGAAGGCACCTGGAAAGGTGGCGTTGACTTCCACTGAGAATTAATACCGTATTTGGACTTCACTGGCCCGAAGAACCAAAAGCGGCTCGCTGGCCCTGAATTAAATGTCTCGTAGGCTGGTAGGATGATGGCTCCTCAGGAATTAATGAGGGATGGGGAGGTGAATCGCCTATCCGTAGAGCCATCATGACTGACCAGTGTGAGGGAAATCGTGCCACACACAACATCGCAAGAGGATAAAGCGTGGGGTAGAAGCGATTGGGGGCAGACGCGAGGGGAGGAAGAGAACTCTGGCAATACACAGAGTGAGTGATAGCAGAGATGAAGGAGAGTAACCTTCGCTCCTGGTCACTGGAAACTAGAGACGCAGTCTCACAGCATCGTGGTCTCAGCTCGGGGGTGGCTAGTGGTAAATCCGCTGGGAGTCGCTGAGCCTACGATTGGGTGGAAACGAGCACCCCTCTCAGCAGTCGCTTAACCCCCTGGTGTTATTTCTGATAAGTGTTTTGCCTCTGGCATCTTTAAATATATATGTTTATTCTGATAATTATGCCCATAAGCTGTGAAACTGTGAATGATTTCATTGTAAGAATGTCTGTATGGTGTTTTGATCAATACGGGTAGATGCATGTTTATAATGGAAATACTACAGATGGATTATGTCTTCATAAATCACTATTTATGTGCTTACTGACCTAATTCATACCGCATGTCTGATTTGTGGGAGAAAGGTACCCTTATATGCCTCAGATAGTACCCTAGGTAATAACCTCCCTATAGAGATACCCTCCTTGAAAATCCCATCAAGAACCAAGAAAGAGAATGTGAAGGCGTAAGGCCTTAGTAACCCTACATGAGGAGGAACGATCCTCTTGAAAACCCGAGATGGCAACATAAGGATGAAGTATCGAATCGACGGATGATAACTCATCGGGAGATCTGTGGTCACCCACGACCGTCAGATTAGAGGAAAAAGCTAGAAGGTTAAGTACCTTATCCCTGATAGGTGTTGATCGATGGACGAGATTCTGTCGGGAAATCTGCGGTCACATCCGACCGTTAGATTGGTAGGAGAAAGTAAGGTGTTAAATGCCTTACCCCTTTGTTTTTTGTGTCTTCGTGGGCAGTGAAGAATTCGGGATCATATATCTCCAAGGTCCATGAGAGTATCTGGACCGTTGAGTTTTCCACGTCCAGGGAGTCGTGGAAGAATGCACGGGTAGGAGCCAATCTGAGCCATCAAATCTCGGCTGGAAAACCCGACAACCCTTGGATCTGTCAGGAGTTACCCGAGGGTTAAAACCCCAGTGAATAGGGGTGAAAGCCCGAAATAGACCTAGACCGTCCGATTTAAGGAGGCCACGTGTCGTAAGATTACCCATTTCGGGAAAACGAGAATCGCGAGATCGAGAGTCCTGGTGACGAGGGATTGGGATTTTTCATGGTGAAAACTCCAAGATAGATCTGAGCCATCCGATTGACGAAGGACACGTGCCGTAAGATTACCCATTTCGGGAAATTGGGAATCACGAGATCGGGAGTCCTGGTGACGAGGGATCAAGATTTTCCATGGTGAAAACCCCGTGATAGATCTGAGCCGTTCGATTGACGGAGGCCACGTGTCGTAAGATTACCCATTTCGAGAAATCGGGAATCACGGAATCGAGAATCTTGATGACGAGAGATCGGGACTTTCCATGGTGGAAATCCCAGGACAGATCTGGACCGACCAAATCTACGGAGGCTACGTGTCGAAATATTAGCCACATCGGGAAATCGGGGATCGAGGATTCGAGAGTTCTGTTGACAAGAGCTTGGGCCTTCGCCTTGATAAATCCCGATCCATAATGTCGAGATGTTAGCATGTGGCTAAGTCCCGATGAATGAACGAGATTTCTTTGGGGAATCTCAGGGTCTGTAACGACCATCTGATGTGAGGAAGAGATGCTGGCTTTAAGCTGGCGCATGAATGCACATTAAGATAAGTGACGAGCAAATCTGGACGGCCAGAATCCACCCGCCTAGATCTACGGCTGAGGTTTCATTCTGGAGCCCCCTTGCTGTTCTGCCTTTAGCGGTGGGGGGGGGGGGTCCGGAATCGAACGTGTAACTCTCAAACGGTTGAGATAAATCCACCTTGATCAACGATGCTCAGGTGAATTCTGGACCCCCCTTGCCATTCTGCCTTTAATAAGGGGGGGGGGTCCGGAATAGTGTGGCATGTGAAATGGGGCCCCCTCCTATCCTGTCGACTACCGTGTAGGACTTCCCCCTCTGCCACCTGTATTCCACTTAACCATGCGACGGGGCCTATCCTCATTGGATTTTCTCTAGCCCTATTGGGATTCTTCCCTATTGTCCGAACGTTAGCCCTGTCGGGGTTCGGCGATTGCAGAGTCGAACGATTCAACACCCCTGTAGCGTCGAGGTGCAAAATATAAAGAGGCACCATGATTATTTGAACTATGATCATGACCCGCGACCACGTGGGAACGGGGAGAGAGAAAGAGTTTGCTTGGACTAGGCCTCCATAGGTAATTCGGGGGCTCTGAGTTAGCAGAAGACCAGAAAAATTTGATTGAGGTAGTGGGGATGTGACATTATGATTCCCATACCACTATGCTTGTTGCTACGATTCCAAACTCACCACCACATAATTTGCATATCTCTGTAAATGTGAACATTAAAAGTTAGCAGAGGAAAGGAGCCATGGGTGGATAATTAATCCGTAGAGAGATGATGAAACCAATGTTTCTGGAGGTTTATGATGACATCAAATAAATCCTGGGATGAGAGGGATGGATAGAATGCATGTTACAATTACAGAGCTATAATGATGAGATCACATTGGAATTCTCTATGAACTACAAACATAGCGCTCCATAGTCATAGGTACATAGGTGGAGGTGATGGAGGAAATTGTGGCTAAAGTCACTGGGCTACCTTGCACAAGAGAAATATGGTATAGCCAAAGGATGTCGCACCCAAAAATATCAAAGCAGTTCCTCGAACCAAGAGAAGCTTTAGTAAAGAAAGGAGCAAGCTTCGACCGTCGATCATTACCTCATCCATGGGAAGACATGATTGTATTTGTTTAATGTTACTTCACTTGCGAAGGACACTATGGCACCATTTACATTCAACACATTTGCTTGCTTGAATAGCTACACCATAACCAACCAATCAATATGTCGTATTTTCTATTCAGGACATTGTAGACAATGGGAATGCTTGTCCAAAGGGCACATAACCCTATGGAGGTAGTATCTCATCATGGCCTAATCAAATTACTGGTCAAGAATGTGTTACAAAAAGAGGGCCACACTTGGAACAATATTGTGCAACCACCTGTTCTGCTCAATGAAAATGAAGTCGCTACCCTTTAGGCAGTCGAGCAGGCAATGCCTCAACTTCTAGCTCCACAAGATACTACAGATACAACACCTATGCCATAAAACAAGGCCACATAAACAATAGGATTGAGTACAAAAACTCCACAAAAGAAATCCAAAAGAAAAAAGTAGGGCAACAACACGCCATATGCAAATCTAGTAGAAGTGGAACATGATAGTGATGTAGAGATAACGACCAAAAAACTACCCACAAAGTGAATTCGAGGGTTTATCAAAAGGCCACCTTCCATGCCACATAAATGAAGGAAAAAACATGAGGCTACAACTCATCGTAAGAAGAGAAGAATTGTCAAGCCCAAGGAGCCAGTCTAGGAGAAAGACCAAGAAATGGAGAGAGCCGAATCCTCCCCTGCTACACAAGAACCAGATGAGGATACTCATTTGGATGCCAAATAATAGAACCAAGACACTCTCATCGAAGGCCTCAATGCTCTCCTTGCAACATACACATATGAAGAAGAGCTGGCAGCCTCCACTGAACCACAAGAACCAATGGAGTTTCTTACTCAAGAACAAGCTTCAACACAAGGAAACAAGGACAAGAAGGAAGAAGCCTATGCTCTTTCACCAAAAAAATAAAAAACCACTCCTCTAGTACAATCGCCCATGATTTAGAAGCCACAAAGGGAAAAGACAAGACTCTGGCAGTACAAAGGACAAGGGGCAATTGGACGTTCTCATTGAAACAACAATCAACATAATCGAGGGAAACAAACTAGAAACAATGCCTCTTGCCGAAACAATAAGAGACACTCTTGAGGAATCAAATGTTGCTACTCTAGAGGAAGAGAAGCATGAAATAGAACCAAAGGCCCCTCCTTCCACACACAAACTAGTAGAGGGACCTATTGGGCAATGAACTACCCATTCACTAGAAGAAAAAAGAGCTGAAGAAATCCCAACGGGTGACTCCTATGAAGATGGTCCCGTTGCTACATCATACCAAGGCCCACAATATTTGCAGCCACAATATTCTACCTCAATCACTTCCATATGGGAAAGCATACCACACTCTCTCCTTATCTATGCCTCTTTGTCTAGAGAAAACAAAATGTTGAGGGTTAAATATTTAAGGCTTAATATCAATTTTAAGATGCTCAAAGAAGAGCTTGAAGAACATAAGGCACCTGAAAAATTAGGTTACCCTGCAACAAGTCCTCTAGCTGCAGGGGAACCCTTTACCGACTCACAGGAAACATGTCAGCCTAGGGAGAGAAAATAAGTAGCAGTCCAGGCTACATATTTTATGGTAATTGATAAATCCACTCAAATAGAGGCAGAGCAAAACAAAATAGAGGAACTCCAACATAAGATGATATCAGTAAAGAGAAGGGTGACCTCCAGGGTCACCCTGACTTCTCTAACATTGAGTGATCGTAGTTGCATGAGGACATGCAATAGTTTTGGGCTAGGGGAGATGATGGGCGCCTAAAATGGCATACTTTCAACACTCATATATACCTTTTTGCTTACCATTTTTCATTAATCACTTTCCTTTTTGATACCTCTTTTATCTAGTTCACCTAATTTATCACTAAGATATGAATCCTACTCCATATGCCATTATTACATTATTTTTACATAATTCTTAGGAAGGAAATCATTAATTTCAATCACTAATATTGTTATACATGATAATAAAGTGGTTGCAACACCTCAAAGTGGCTGCAACACTTCTTTGCTTCAATTCCAAGTGATACATATTCGAGCGCTAACCAATTTGTTGCAATTTCGGATGTGAACCAACTACTACAACTCAAGGTGCATTCGTGGTTGTTGCAACTCTAGAAAAACTGTCGCAACTTTGAGCACACTTTCCATGATGTGACTCTAAATGTAGCTCACCAACACAATGGTCAATGTTGTAGCTGGGATTTGGGAAGAAATCTCCACGAAGGAAGTCGACAAGAGACAAATGGGTGGCTAAGGAAATTAGTTACCTATCGAGTCAACATACGCCCGTTTCCCACTAAAATTGAAAGAATTGTTGTAACCGTATGAACATACGAATTCTCATGGTTGTCCATCCACTTTTTGTATAATTTTAGAACAATAGTCGTATGGTGTAAAAACCTCGTCTCACCAGATATGAGGGGAGAAAATTATTCTGGAAATCACATTTTTCGATTGTATCTTTCAATTACGACAATATAATTTCAGTTCTAGATTTCTAGTTGCATGTTGATGTATTGATTAATCATGTGATTATGGTTCTGTAGCTCAGTACCTCACATAAGGGGGCATGGCCCCCTCCTTAGTTATGTATTTCCTATAACAATATGATTATAATTAACATACTACTTCTGTTTAGTTATTCTATCGTTAGTTGCTTTCAGTTGCTATAATCCCAGATTCATAACTTTATTTACATGCTGTAGACGTTTTATGGTTTGATATCATTCTAGAATCATAGTATAGTTCTTGGATTTAAGATTTATCTTATAGTCCACTGTAATTTTATGAGTGGTTCGGTTTTCTAGTCTTAACTTGCAATTCAGATTCCCGTAACACCACAACCATTCTATGCATTTCATTTCTACAACTCGTGTCTCTTCAGTTTTGGTTATAATAGAATTTAGTTGCTGTGATTCACATTTCTGTAACTCGGTTGTTGGATTTCTTTTTGTGTTTCAACTCTATTGTTGGGACTCCGCTTGCAACTACACTTATTTTGGTTATTTTTCTAATTATCTCTAGCTTTAGTCACTGTAACTTTGGGTTGATGTTATTGGATTGATATTGAATGAACAAACACTTAATTGTTGCAACAATACACGACCTTCATTGTACTCAATCAAGTCATCAATATATCATAGCATAGATTTCAATTTCCGCAAGTGTGATTTCAATTCTCACAAGTGTGATTTCAATTCTCCCAAGTGCGATTTTAATTTCCGCAAGTGTGATTTCAATTCCTGTAAGTGTGCTTTAATTTATGTAGAGCAACTTATTCCTTAGTATAGTTTGGTGACTCAATTAAGTATTATGAATCTTTGAATTGTGACATTAAAGTGCTACAACGCTATAGTCAAAACATCACTCATCTTGCATAGATTGTGCACGATAGCTTGTAAGTTCCATACGAACCTCAGATTGATAATTAGATGCACAACTCTTCATTTTATTACTAAGTTAATTAGAAAGTAATTGAAAAGTCTGTTAATACCATAAACCAAAATCCAAAGTTCCTTTTTGATATCCAAAAATTCTTTTACTATCTGCACGTGTGTTTCCTTTGGTGCATCTTGAAACTTTCCAACTAACCCTACAACTTGCATAATATCTAGCCTTGAAGTCGACACATATAGTAGGATTTCTATCATTGATATGTACAAAGTTTGATTAGCTTCCTTTGATTCATCTTATTTTCTTAACTTACAATCAATGACCAAGGGTGTGCTAACAAGTTTACAATCTTCCATTTCAAACTTCTTCAACATATCCTTTATATTTTTGGTATGAGAAATGAATATTCCTTTGCTGGTTTGAGAGATCTGCGACCCTAGGAAGAATGAAAGTTCTCTAAGCATGGACATCTGAAATTATTTTTTGATTTATTCTGCAAACTTTTGGCTCATTCTATCAACATTACTTCCAAAAATGATGTCATCCACATACACCACAATGATCAACATATCAACATAGTCTATTTTGATGTAAATATTTCTATTTGTTGTCCCTCTTTTGAAACTTTGTTGCTGTAAGTACTTGTTGAGTCTTGAATACGATGCTCTGGGAGATTTCTTTAATCCATAAAGTGCTTTCTTCATTTTGAAAACATAATCTTCATTTTATGATAATAAGAATCCTCCAGGTTGTTCAATGTACACTTCTTCCTCTAACTCTCCATTCAAGAACGTCGACTTGACATCCATCTAATACACTTTAAAATTCTTAAAGCTTGCCTCAAAGATGGCCTCTATTCTTGCAATAGGAGCAAAGGTTTCTTCAAAGTCAATACCTTCTACTTGAGCATATCCTTTATAGACCAATATTGCTTTATTTCTCACTACTTTTCCGTCCTCATTTAACTTATTTCTAAATACCCATTTTGTACCAATCACATTTTTGTCTTTTGGTCTTGGGACAAGTTCCCATGTTTTGTTTTTTCTCAATCTGACTTAGTTCTTCTTCCATAGAATTAACCCAATGCTGATCAACACTAGCCTCTGCAAAACATTTAGTCTCTTTTTTGGACAACAAAGAGAGATTTACCTGTTCAATAGTGGTTGCCAATTTTCTCCTAGTCTGTGTCTTAACTCTTTCGTCACTAAGAATTACGTTTTCTAAATGGTTTTTCTGCACAAACCTTGACGGGGTTTATGTGTATTGGCGTTCATTTTCCTCTTCCTCTTCTTCATTTTATTCTTCTTCTTCATCGCTATACTCTATCTCTTCTATTTGTAGTTTGGTTTTATGGGGTCTTGCTTCATCTATTATGAGATTTACGCTTTCAATAATATTCTCTAATATTTTGTGTAATATCTATAGGTTTTGCTTCTTGATGAATAACCAAGGAAAATTCCTACATATATAACACTTGCTTCCGAATATTCTGAATTGTTTGAAAGATGTTGGTCGACATTTCCATAACTCATAGGGTGTCTTATCACTATTAAATCTGATTTGTCCTCTATTTAGAATGTAAACAAAAATATAAGATGCTTCTCTCCAAAAATTGTCTGATAATCCTGCTTCATTCAACATTGTCCTAGCAATCTCTTGCACATGTCTGTTTTTCATTTCAACCACCCCATTTTGTTGAAGAGTTCTTGAAGATGAATACTGTCTTTTTATTCCACGAGCTCACCTCCATTATTCAAACCGATTGGATTTAAACTCACCTCCATTATCTGAACTTAAAAATTTGATTTTTCAGGTCAATCTCATTCTCAACTAAAGCTTTGAAGGCTTTAAAATTTTCAAATGCCTTAAATTTATTTCTAATAAAGGTAACCCAAGTCATTCTTATATAATCATCAATGAGTATCATAAAATAACTTTATCCTTGCATAATTTTTGTTCTTGTTGGTCCATAGATGTAATACCCCAAGGACTTGCCCCGATTCCATTATGAATTGTAATTATGATTT
>ML840944.1:13418-29024 GCA_009831015.1 Picea engelmannii
ATTTTTTAGAGTTAGATGAGTTAGATGAGTAAGTAGTCGTAGTGTGTGAGGATATGCATGTAGAGAAGAAAAGAGAAGAGCCAGAGAGAGCTCGAGAACACCACTGTAATTACAGGCATTTGCCATTGTTAATATAAACAGAAGCAGTTTTTCCTGCATGATATTTTGCATTATATGGATGTCTGTGTGTGTTCTTTCATATGCTGTGAATGTGTGTGTTAGTGCATTTGAAGGGAGTTTGTGTGATTTCAGGTGAAGGTCTTTGAGGTTTCATTCCAGAAGGGTGTGATAGAGTACTGTGGTCTCTGAATAGCGGTGCACTGAGGATGCACTTCTGGACACTACGGGTTCAGACAAAGATGTGCTGAGGCACATGAATTGAAGTCAATAAATCAAGGAGAAAGACCTCAAGGTTGTTGAATACCTTGGAGGCAAGGCTGTGTGGGAGAAGACAAAATTGTAGATAGAATCTATGAGGAGTTCTGTAAAGGATATGCCAAGTGGGTAGTGAGCATAGGCACAAGGTGTAGTTGAACGAACTCTCTTGTGAGTTCAGACAGAAGACAAAATATCTGAAGATTCTGTAGAGCTCTTCCAGGTGGGCATTGAGCGTGTGTACAGTGGTGTACAAAGGAAGGAACTCTGCTGAGAGTTTGAAGAAGAAAACAGAATCACTGAGGATTCTGGGAAGCTCTACCAGGTGGGCATTGAGTCAGTGCAAGGAGTGCACAAAGAGAAGACTTTTGTTGAGAGTTTGAATAATAAAACAGAATCACCGAGGATTCTGAGAGCTCTACCAGGAGGGCATCGAGCAGGTGCATAGGTGCATAGGAGAAGAAGACAGAACCGTTGAGTGTTCTGTGAAAGAGAGGGAACTCTGCCAGGAGGGCATCGAGTTAGTGTGCAGGCAGGCACAAAAGAGGAAAGAACTCTTTGAGTTCTGTGAGCTGAAGGAAGAGTCCACTGATGGATCTTCACTGGGTTTCTGAACATCCAGAAGGACTTAGCAAGAGGTCGCTTGAGGTATAAGGATAAGCTCGGGAGGGTGAGTGATTTCACGCACAGAGTCAGGCTGCAAGGAGTGCAGAGACTGAAGAGCTCTTTGGAGGAGTTCAGAGTACCCAAAGCTCAGCAGGGACAGTGGTTTCATACATGTGGTGAAGGTTCAAAGCCGAAGAGCTTGCAGAGAAGGAACGAGAAAAAAGGTCGAGGCCTTTGGAAGACTTGGAATTCTTCCAAGTGCAGAGAAGGAAAGCGCACAGGAAGCTCAGGTGAGAGAAACAACAGCCGTCAGATCGGCTGGGAACTGGATCTGGACCGTTGATTTCTACATCCAGGAGGAGTTCAAAAGGAGCCCACAGAAGGAGGAGATCAACAGTCATTAGATCTCACTCAAAAATCCCATCAGCCATTGGATCAAGTGAAGGCGCATAGAGGTTAAGCCTCTGAAGGATCGTAGGGAAGGAAGATAGATCTGAGCCGTTAGACCTGGTTCAGGATCGCTGACAGCCGTCATATCTGCAAAAGTTGCAAGGGAGTTAAGTCCTCATGAACAGGAGGAGAAATCCTGACAAGAGGAGAGGCATCAGGATATCGCCACTCGGAGAATCGAAGTTCTTGAGGTCGTGAGAATCGGGACATCCAAAGTCTCGAAATGCAGGAGCATGCTGGACCGTCCGTTAGCAAAGACACGTGGAGGAGATCGAGTTCCCTTCTGTGCTGAGGTGCATTGGGAAATCGGCATTCCTGTGAACATGAGATCGGGGATTTCCATGGGGAATTACCCTGAACACATATGAGCCGTCTGTTGGGGAAAACAGGTGTCAGAAATCCGGAGCGAGTCGGGATATTCACCATCAGGAAATTGGAGTTCCTGAGGACAAAGGAGTTGGGACATTGAAAGTCTCAAAATCCTGAAGGAGATCGGGACCATCCATCAGAGAAAGGATGCATGGCAACAATCAGCATCATCGGGAAAGTCTCAAAAAGGAGGTCATCCATCAGTGTTTAGTTCATCGGGATATTGGGGATCCCAATGACAAGTTATTTGTACACTTTGGAATCGTGAAACACGAAACCCCGATCAGTGGGGGTAGCTGTCAACACATCAGGGATGAGGAAAGATCCATTGTGGAAGCCAGTTGTCAGTGCAGCGGAGAGTCGGGATTTGAGGAGTTGAGAATCCCGCGGGCATATGTATTTTGGCATCGCAAACCCCGAAACCCCGACGAGGGGTAAGGTTGTGGTCACAGGGTGATTGTCACATTGGCCAGGGGCTGAGCTAGGAGGGATAGCTGAGGTTAAAGCATGTCGGGAATCGGAGGATCATAGATCCAAAGGACGTTTGTAGTTTGGCATTGAAAAGTTCAAAACCCTGATGAAGAGTATGACTGCGGTCATATGCAGGTAGGTCACATGGACCAAAGGCTAATGCATAAGGGCGTACATCGGTGAAAGGGAGCTCATCGGTGATCAGGGAATCGAGAGGACAGTGACTCTCGACAGTAGGAAGCTCGAAACCCCAAAACCCAATACTGAGTCAGGGACAACCACGGTAAAGTGAAAAAGACCGTGTGAGGGAAAGAACGGACCTGTGGATCGGGTTTTTTCACAAGGATTCCAGCAGGGGATCTAAAGAGCTAATTTGGCTCAACAAAAGTGGATTTGTTTTGATCGATCCTGAGAGTGGGTGAGTTGGAGGTGTAGGAGTGATGCCTCAATCAACTACACCACTATCTTCTTCAATGTTTGGCCAAATCAGGTGCCAAAAAAGCCCAGCTAGGGATTTTTGGACGTTCTAGAGCCATTGGAGCCATCTATTTGGAAGTTTGAGCATTGTAAACCACTAATTTTAGCACTTTGAAGAAATAATATAAAAGATCCATTGGGAGATGGACCAGGAGATGTAGCCCAAGAGAGGGGTGAACTCCTTTGTCATTTCTTATGTTATGTGTTTACTGTTCACTGTTATTTGTTGGTTATTATTTGCATCTTGAATGTGAAATTTTCTCTAAAATTTGTGTCTGCAAATTGATCCTTTTGCCTAAACACACTTATTAAAAACTTGCAAAATATTCAAGATACATGCCTTCTTCATTTTTAGATCATGATCGGTTGAACTAGGAGGGTTACATGATTCCTAGGGAAAGTCTTTGCACATGTGTTTTCTGATGCGCTACCACTCAAAGGGGTACCAACATTGGTTACAAGGGTGGCCAACAAATGTGCTCTTAAGAACCAATTGTATTTATTGTGTATATGCTTCACTAACCACATATCTGTGTGTTGAATGAAAAATCTATGTGGTTTATCGACATTGAAACATGTTACTACCCAGGAAAAAAAGTTCACGCACATTTCCTGCTCACAAAAGTGCTCTCATACCACTTGTGATATACCTGAAACAATTAACAGAAAAATCAAATATACTATGCAAGTAACAAGAACATTAAATATAGAGCATAAATATAGAGAAGAAATATATTATTGATATCATAGAAAACTTAGTTCACTTGCCTCTTTGAGGGGGAAATCTCCAAATGAGCAAGGATTTCTTATAATAATCCTCAACAACTTACAATGGAGAGATGCATTCTTTAAATATAATTCACAACCGAAAATACCATGGGCCAAAACCAAGGGCCAATACCAGGGGTTAAACATAACTAATTCTTCTTAGGGTAAATTCATGGAGTTAGGTAATTCTTTTGTGACAATCAGATCTCCAAAATTCTGAAAGACATTGTTTTGGCCGAACTATTTTTTTTCAGCCGACAGATATTTTTTTCGGCCGAACCTTTGAACATCAAATTGAATGCTACAGTGACGATGCCCTCGATTTTCGTGTAGAATTTTAGCCGGGTGGATTTTTTTCATCCGACAATATTTTTTCGGCTGAAATATATTCCGTCCGAAAACATATTTCAACCAAAATAATATTTTGTCCGAAAAATTCTTTCGGCTGAAATATAGTTTTGTTCGAAATATATTTTGTCCGAAAAATTCTTTCAGCTGAACAAATGGTTATATATTAACCACACATTGTAATTGTCTAGACTTTTGAGATGTTTGTTGCATTCATTTGACCTGTTGCGGTCATTTGAGCTATTTGTTGTGGTCGCTTGGGATGTTTTTTGCAGTCTCTTGAGTTGTTGGAGGTTGTTTGAGCTATTGTGGTCATTTGATATTGTTGCAGTCGTTTGATATGTTGGCATGATCAGTTGGCGAAGCTATTGAAGCGGTCTATTGGTGGGTGGACGAGATCTACATGTCTACAATTATTTTGAATTTAAATTAAATTTATGTGTAATTTAGAAATTAAATTTAAATTTAAATTTTTAATTTAAATTGTTTTGTGACATGGTCGTGGGTGTCCAACTATGTGGCCAAGTCGTGTTCACACCAACTTTTTGGCCATAGTATTGGCCCCCTGGGGCCAATTCACAACACGTAGAATGTGACTTGGCTGTGGGGGGACATCCCTGTGGCCAAGCCGAGGGTATGCCCATGGATTGGCCATAGGCGTTCCCTCTTGCGATCGACTCCCCAGTGCCCCCACATTTGTATTCTAAATTCTTCATGGTTCCAATACCCATATAACTATATCTTGTAGACAACATTAATTTCATTGAGATCTTCGAGAGGGGAATGAGGGGTTAACCTTTTGACTATATCAATTTAATTATGGAGTGCCTCTATCATGGAAACACACCTAACTCATGATTCCTTCTTATGATTGGATATGCTAAAGCCAAACGCTCCTTTCGTTTAAAATAATATCCAAAAAATATCCACAGACAACGTTAGTCTCATGTACAACCTATCAAATTTCAAAGTAGCACAGTCAATATATGTTCCACAATCCACAACATTATAGATAATACTTTCTTTCATATGTTCTGGAATCAAACTGTAAACAAAATATTTCCTGCATTTAGAATGAGATAGATAGGCATTGTTTTAAAATAATGATTACATAAATATAATCTCAATAGTAAGTTGTTTCTTTTCACCCAAACATCAAGAAATCAGTGAACAAGTTAGACCTTTATTACGAGGTTCCATTTTTATATTTATACAGTAATATTCTTAATAATTTAGGATATAGGTGGACCTATTGAAGTAAACAATGAAATTTATTAAACAACACAACTTCGAAAGTCAATAATGGAATATGATGATCAAAATGAAACTATATAAATATATAAAACCGATTTTTTCAGGTTGCTTTGCAACTTTTTAAAAAGTTTCAGATAGTTGTGAGGAGTAGGGGTTGGGTGAAGGGTACAGTTTAGAAGTTTTAGATAGATGTGAAGAGTAGGGGTTGGGGTGGATATTTGTAACTTGTAATTTAATTCGTAGATTCGTAATGTAGATTTTTACAAATAAATCTGTTCTTCTATTTATTTATTTTTAAATATAAATCTATTCATACATTATTGTTCTTCTATAAATCATGTTCTTTTGTTCATTTAAATATAAATATTTAAATAGAAATCTATTCATCTGTTCCTGTTATTATATTTAATAATAAATCTGTAAATATATATATATATATATATATATATATATATATATATATATATATACACACACACAATTAGATCTAACTACATTGAATTATATAACATTTACTGCCACTAAAAACAAATTATAGGTAATGATATTAATCTTTGCCTGAGAAGTCGTCCAGGAGCCAAATCTTCCATCTTTCACTCCAGTGTTAAAGATTTAGAATCAAATGCCCTGATTTTCTGTGCATAGATAATATCTTATTAAAATTGGTCGTGACTTGGCCACGGGGGGGCAGCCCTGTGGCGAAGATGTGGTCATGCCCATGGATGGCCTCATATGACCAAGTCAGAGTCATTTCAAACGTTTTGTATTTTATAAAAAAATCACAAAAAATTCAAACTATCCAACTTTTTATTTCAAATGTTTAGTGATATTGAGTAATGACCTGTGGTAAAGATATTGAGTAATTTTTTTAGTGATGGATATTCATTTTAAAGGTAAAAACTATTCTCACAATCTACATGGATTGCACTATGGATTTCACTAGTACATGGAATATATATATATATATATATATATATATATATATATATATATATATATATATATATATATATATATATATATATATATATATATATATATATATATATATATATATATATATATATATATGCAATATTTTTTATTGTTTATCAAAATATAGTTGTAAAATGCTCTAGTTTAAGAATTTTAATCAAACACCGCCCTTATAATCTTTTGATCTAATAGAATCAATTGTCACATTTTGGTAAAATAAGATATATCTATCTATATATATATATCTATATATATATATATATATGAAAAATTACATGTTTATATGTTCAAATTATACACAAAAACATTAAATTTATAAACAATATGGATTTACTTAAAAA
The DNA here is from genome assembly GCA_009831015.1 of Picea engelmannii. Classification (NCBI taxonomy): domain Eukaryota; kingdom Viridiplantae; phylum Streptophyta; class Pinopsida; order Pinales; family Pinaceae; genus Picea; species Picea engelmannii. The sequence continues at coordinate 19,853 of ML840944.1, forward strand.
TGTAAATTTGATATAGACATCAATAGATAATTTATAAACAATATGGATTTAGTGAATTTGATATAGACATTTAACAATCAAATATTAGGAATAGAGTAATCATTTAAGTGATTAGTGTGTGTCTGAGAAGTCGACCACGAGCCGAATCGACTGTCTTTCAGTCCTGTGTTAAAGATTTAGATTCAAATGCCCTGATTTGTTGTGCATAGACAATATCTTATTAAAATTAGTTGTTACTTGGCCATAGCGGGAAATCCTTGTGGCCAAGCCATGGTCATTCCCACATCTTGGCCACATGGTTGGGCCCCTATGGCCAAGTCATAGTCATTTCAAATGTTTTGTATTTTATAAAAATTTCACAAAAAATTCAAACTATCCAACTTTTTATTTCAAACGTTTAGTGATATTGAGTAATGACCTGTGGTAAACATATTGAGTAACATTTTTAGTGATGGATATTCATTTTAAAAGTAAAAAATATGCTCACAATCTACATGGATTGCACTATGGATTTCACTAGTACATGGAATATATTTTGTTTATTTATTTATTTGTGCAATATTTTTTATTGTTTATCAAAATAGAGTTGTAAAAAGCTCTATTTTGAGAATTGTTATCAAACCCCACCCTTATAATCTTTTGATCTAATAGAATCAATTTTCACATTTTGGTAAAAGAGTATATATCTATATATATATATGAAAAATTACATGTTTATATGTTCAAATTATACAGAAAAACAATAAATTTATAAACAATATGGATTTAGTGAATTTGATATAGACATTTAACAATCAAATATTAGGAATAGAGTAAGAATTTAAGTGATTAGTCTCTGTTTGAGTAGTCGGCCAAGAGATGAATCAAATGTCTTTCAGGCCGGTGTTAAATATTTAGATTCAAATGGCCTACTTTTTTGTGCATAGATATTCTCTTATTAAAATTGGTTGTGAATTAGCCATGGGGAGCCAGCCCTATGGCCAAGCCATGGGCACGTCGATGGCTTGGCCACATGGCTGGCCCTTTGCGATGAAGTCACAGTCATTTCAAATGTTTTGTATTTTATAAAAATTTCATAAAAATTTCAAACTGTCCAACTTTTTATTTCAAACGCTTTATACTTTATAAAAATTTCACATCTTCAAGAATTCAATTTATAAATCCATTTTTACATATGTAATATTAGAGTATCATTTTCAAATCTAAAAATGGTTGGTACATTCTATTTGCCAAGAACTTGCATAAGTTAAACTTTATGAAGGATTGATTATCGGGCTGTGACAAGGCTACTAGGAAAACCAAAGACAATGGTATCCATTATAAAACTATAATCGAGACTTAAGACTTTTGCAATCATGGAAACAAAAATTTTGGACATAGGATAAACAATGTAAGAGGAGTATGGGAGATAAGTAGTAGGCATAAAAGTTACTTGAATTAGATGACTCTTAGTAAAGTTAGCCTTCTATATATGTGATATATTAACCCATTCGCTTAAAGTATCTGATCAAAATCAGACCTTTGGTATAAATTGCTCTTATATCCTGAAAACCTATAACATATTACATTGTAATATGTTATGAACAATCTGCATTAATATAACGCTCAACAAATAGAAACAAACTTTGAAACATAGTCAGTATATTCACTGAAGTCATTCCCTCAACCTACGTAATAGAAACACTGAAATATGTAACAAACACTTTGCATTAATAGAAAAATTGATAAAAGACAAACCAATATTTCATGTGAAAGCCTCATTTACAGATTTAGAAGAAAGAACATTTTTAAATATATTTCATAGTTTGCATTTTATAGTTTACATTTTGTTTTCAATTTTAATATTTGTGCATATGTATAATATCTGTACATATGTTTCAATTTTAATACCAATGCATATGTTATAACATTGTAATATGTTATGAAAAATCTGCATTAATATAACGCTCAACAAATAGTAAACAAACAGTGAAACATAGGTAGTATATTCACCGTAGTCATTCCCTCCACCTCTAGAAGAGATACACTGAAATATGTAACAAAACTGTGACATCCCCCAAAAATAATATATTCTTTATTTTTGAAATGTGCTGGAAATTTATTTTCATTTTTGGCAAATTCGAATCTAGAAAATTTGTCATTTATGGCAATTTAGAATTTCTAATTTAATAATTGTAATTAATTATTGTGACTGTTGGGTAGAGATCTGATCTGACTCAACTAAATATTTGACTATGACACTTGTATCAGAACATAATATTTATATTAATTGTAGGAGGACAAATGGAACAACCATGTTAAAATCAGCTGACCATGACTCCATGAGTGGGGAACATGTTGGAACTTCCTCTGGACTGATTATGAGAAGTGGAAAATAAGATATTTGGTCACTGGAAGCCCCTGAAAATCAGGTATTAAGAGAGCAGCGAAAATCCCCAAAGGAGGGAAAAAGACCTGGGCAAAAATTGATAAATAGCATATGCAAGGAGGAAAGATGTTGCCCAGTATGTTGGGAAAGGATTGCGAGTTATCTTGTTGTTATGAGCACTGTCGAGAAAGTGTGAGGCAATGGGATAACTGCTGAAAATTTTGGAATTATCGTTGAGAAGTCTCCAAGTTCTCCCTGATGGATTCATGGTCAGGCTAGGGGGGTGAATGAGGCAAGTAGTTTTGGCTGCCCTGTTCTACGGTTGGGAGGAATGTGGTTGTTCCCTTTGTCTTCCCATGGATTGGATTCAAATATGTTGATCCACCCCTCTCTATTATGATTGGCTATGTTTTTGTCCGATGTCATATTAAATCCGAACTGGAATGATGTCCATTCTCTGTCTGAATGATTTTATTTTATGCATTGTATTTGATTAAGTCAGAACTGTAACAATTTCCTTTGTCTATTCGTTGTGAGGAATATATGTGAATGAACTATGTATATATATATATATATATATATATATATATATATATATAGTTGTAATATGTCTGCTGAAATGTTCACATCTATTTGCTGAAGTTTAGTTAATTGTTGTGGAAGATGAAGTCCTTTCCTGATTTTAATATGCATGTCATCGCGAAGATCATATTGGACATCCCAACTCTAGAAAACTGATCCTCCTGTGTGTAAAATGCTATATGGATGCACCTGTAATTATATTTCTATAAGTAACGAAGGAAAGGAGGAGATTAACATCAATGGGGGAGATCCTCTCTATAGTTAAAACCCCAGGAAACCAAACTCAGATCCCTTAGAACATCATTTATAATGACCAACCTCTTATGGAATGATATTCTTATTCATATATTTACATAGATGCACAGATCTAGTACAATTGACGTTTAATGCATTGATTAAAAGAGGCTCTAAGTGAATATAATAGGAGTTACCTTTACAGGAAACTGTTACCCTAATGTACCCCTTTTATAGATTTTATTCGTATAAGACTCATAAGATTAGACTTTCAGAATTCTGATAGATAAACATATATTGAATCCTTCTACACCTATTGTCTCACGGAATGAAAGTAAGAACACCAGTATAGGACAAAGATCATGGAATTTTGAAAATAGTGTGAAAGTTACAGTAGAAGTAGAGTACTCTCTTCCTTTGTGTTTGACTGAAATTATCACCTTATATTTTCAACAGAAGATTTTGCAATCTTCTAGTCCAACCTTTCCCACTTTTCATAAATTTGGGAGTTGTTGTGTGATGATGTTGGTTTCAGTACTCACGAAACCTTGAACTTCGAAATCCTGAAGTGCTAATCACTTTTTGTAATTTTGGGAGTTGTTGTGTGATGATGGTTGTTTTTGTACTCGCGAAACCCCAAACTCCAAAATCTCGAAGTGCTGGTCACTTTTCGTAATTTTGGGAGTTGTTGTGTGATGATGTTGGTTTTTGTACTCGCGAAACCATGAACTCTGAAATCCTGAAGTGCTAGTCACTTTTCGTAATTTCGAGAGTTGTTGTGTGATGATGTTGGTTTCTATACTCGCGAAACCCCAAACTCTAAAATCCCGAAGTGTTGGTCACTTTTCATAATTTTGGGAGTTGTTTTGTGATGATGTTGGTTTTTGCACTTGCGAAACCTTGAACTCTGAAATCCCGAAGTACTGGTCACTTTTCATAATTTCAGGAGATGTTGTGTGATGTTGCTGGTTTCTGTACTCGCGAAACCCCAAACTCTGAAATCTCGAAGTGCTGGTCAGTTTTTGTAATTTCGGGAGTTGTTGTGTGATGTTGTTGGTTTCTGTACTCATGAAACCCCAAACTCTGAAATCCCGAAGTGCTGGTCACTTTTTCATAATTTTGGGAGTTGTTGTGTGATGTTGTTGGTTTCTGTACTCGCGAAATCTCGAAGCCCGAAATCCATAAATGCTGGTCACTTCTCACAATTTCGGGGGTTGTTGTGTGCTGATTTTGGCTTCTTTACTTGCGAAATCCCAAACCCAGAAACCCCAACGTACGGGTTCCATATTTCCTTTTCACTTTTCGGAGGTTTGTATATGTTGATGTATGGACACTGAACTCGTGAAGTTTCGAGCCCCGAAAACCCATAGTACGGGTCCCACCTTCTCTTTTCACATTTCGGTGGTTTGGACGTGTTGATGTTCGGGCACTTGAACTCAGAAGGTTCTAAACCCCGAAACCCTGATGTGCGGGTCCCACTTTCCTTTTCACGATTCAGGAATTTTTGTGGTTTGATGTTTTGGATTTTGAAGTCACGGGATTCCGAAACCCAAAACCCCGAAGTACTGACGCCACTGTCTTCCAGTTCTTTTTTCACGTTTTTGGCAAACAACGTGATCCCTTTGTTTTTTGTGTTCGACATTGGAAAATCGTTGAAACCCGTTTGATCACTGTCTTTCAAAAAACTGTAGGAACAGGGTAGGAGTTATTGGTTATATGAACAACTCTCTAACACGGTAAGGAATGGACTAGTAGAATCGATGGAGAATTTTCATCTGAGACAGAGGTAGGATAAAAGATAATAGATAACATTATGAGTCACTATGTACAGGGCGTGACAAGTACATAAATTGTTGTATTGGAAGGTTTTAATATAGTTAAACCAATGTTTAGGGTGATGGTTTTTTTTACTTCTGCTTGCCATGAAAACATGCACCTTTAACTATTCAAATTTTTTCATAATGAAAATGTTGATACTGAGAGGGGGGTGAATCAGTATCAAGTACAATTTAAAACCTTTTTCAACTTATACTTAAACCATTCAACTATATCCAATGAGAAATGAACAATAGTATAAGAGTTACACCAACACACCATAATACACCATGCACAATATATGAGAAATAATCAATAGTTTATTGTTTAGGGGAAGTAATGACTTCCAAAGGTAGCTACATCTTCCAAATGTAGAGGGAGGGATAAACCTACAAAAGGAATATACAATCCTCCAATATCAAGAGAGAGTTGAAATCTCCATCCTTGCCCCTTCCTTCCACCCAAGAATATATGAGAGATAATAAAACTTTACATTAAATCATCACCATCAACCAATCATCACATAGAACTTGATAATGCTTCCTGAGACTTCTTCAATTTATGCAGTTCTTCAATTCTTGGAGTACTTTGATCCTGTAGATAATATTACTCAATGTATTCTCTAAAACTCCTCCAATTTTCACTCCTTGAATCCTCCCCAAAAAGAGGTTACAGAAAGAATGGTAGACTTTATTCAATTCTAGTCTATTCAGAAGACCCAACTTCTATAGCCCTGCACTCAATATTTAACATCCAATTCTGAAACTCACACAAAATAAACTAAAGTCTGTACTATATCCAATGGAAGTGGTCCCACTTCATTCGGATTCTATATGAATAAGTTATGACTGGTTTACTCGGAACACCTGTTTATTGACTAGCTTAAGGATTGGTCACAAATCCTATCTTCCACATAGTGTATCTCCATAATTATACCGAATGAAGAGCTTAACTTTTCATCAGAGGTGCCTTGATATGTCTTCTCAATAGCATAGTGATTTCACCATTTGAATCATTCTAGAAAAAAAGTTATAGTAAAAATTGTAAGATGACCTGAAAATAACATACCTTAGAACACATCACCAAAAGACTTCATCCTCCCTTGAAATCCATCCTTCTTTTTGATGCAGAAGCATCCCTCATGACAAGAAATCCAACGTGGAAGTGGAAGACAGCTGGAAGATGTCCAGCGTAAGTTTTTGAATTTCCCTTGAAGTTGATGCGCAAACATAAATGAGACCATTTAATGAAGGCGCCTGGGTAAAATGTAATCAGACCTCGAGCCATATGCTCTCATATAAGATAGAAAAGGAATTTATAAGTAGTAAATGTAAGTAGGTAGAATTGAATTTGTAGATTAGACAGTTCTAGAAGAAAGAGGGAAAAATGGATATAGACACCCTCATTGTATTATTGTAGTTGTTGTTGATAGTTCAGGAAGAATTAGAAGAATCTAGAGAGCATAGGAGAGAAGCAAAGAGCTGTAGAAGAACATCCATGTATAGATCTTGCATTAATAGAACAAGTTGATTCAGATTCATGGCTGTTGGGTTATTCTTTGTGTATGTGTGTTGAATGCTCTATCTATGAGAATTAATTCATGTTATGCATTTGTTATTATGTTGTGTACATGACTTCACGTGTTGAGAGTGAAATCTAAGAGGAAGTGAAGTAGTTACAATTGTTTCTCTTTCTGAGCAAGGATTCCTATAGGGAGTGCAGTTGGAGTCGTCTGCAAGGAGTGTCTTGACAGAAGGCTCAGGGAGTTAAGCTCTTGTTCTCAATTCACTCATAAGTGAAAGTGGGTTGTTAAATCCGTGCAAGGAGTGTGCAGGCTAAGGAGAGTCTCAGTCGTGAAATTGAGTGAAGTATCGAAGGACCACTGCTGCAAGTGTGCACAAGGTCAAGAGAACTCAACACTTAGAAGTGGTTGAGAACTACCGCAAGGAGTGTGTGCAGAGAACCTTTTTGAGGTTGAAAGCAATTGAGGAAAGCTCAGGAGGGACAAGGCTTCCAAATCCGTTGAGGATCAGCACCGAGAGTCTGTGCATAAGGTGATTGAATAGCTGCTGCAGAGTTATGCACAGAAGAACTAGTGTTCATAGAAGATACCTAAGAAGAAAGTGGATGGTCAGGATCTCGTAGAAGAGATCGATAGGATCCCATCAGCCGTTGGATCTATCGAAGAAGTGAGGAGGTTACGGTCGCACTGGGATTTTAGCTCTAGGGATCGTGAACCGTTGGATCGTGGACCAATTAACCATAAGCCGTTGGATATGACAGAAGTCGCACGAGAGTTTCCATCGGGATTTGGCGCATCAAAAATCCCATGGTCGAGTGGTTTTCAATAATTGAAACCTTGAAACCTCGGGAAGATATGGGTCGTCCATCTATTGGGACAGGTGGTAGGGAGTTGAGAGTTCATCGGAGAATCAGAGTTTTCGAGTACATAGAAACCTTGTCACAAGGAATCGTGATCCGTGATTTCACGACAAGATCTGAACCGTTAATTTTGGGAGGACGCGTGTCGGTAGATCCATAGGAGCCGGCGTTTGGCGCATCAAGAATTTCCAGGAGAAGAACCCCAACATAATTAGAACCATCCATCTAAGGGACAGGTGTCAATAGACCTCGAGGAGTCAGAGGTCTACACCATCGGAGAAAATCCCGACAGAAGAATTGTGTGGGCCAAAGGTAGAGATAGTGGAGGATAGGTGTCAGAAATCTGGGCTGAGTCGAGAATTGGCATATCGGGTTTTCCAAGGAAAAGGAACTTGAGACCTTTCGAGTCCCAAACCCTGGAGGAAATTAGGACCATTCATTCAGAGGACGCGTGGTAGAGATCTGCGCCATCGGAGGAAGTTCCGACAAGGAATGAGTCCATCGACGTTTGGAGCTCATCGGGAAATCGGGGATCCCGGTGACCAGTGATTCATACACTTTGAAATTGCGACCCGTGAAACCCTGATCAGTGGGGAACAACTGTCAGCATAGCAAGCTGAAGGAAGAGTCGTAGTGGGAGACAGTTGTCAGCCTGATGGAGAGTCAGTGTTCAAGAGATCAAGAACCCCACGGTTAAGTGTTTGTAGCATTAGAATTCCCGTAGCCCCGACGAGGTGAGACCGTGGTCACAGGTTATATTCATATGGTGCGAATCCTGGGAACACGGGTATTTTGACATCGTAAACCCCGATATCCCGACGGGGGTTTATTACTGCGGTCATATAGGAGCCGGTCGCGTGGATTAAGAGCTTAGCCAAGTGGGCTGAGGCCACTAAAGGGGGTGCATCGGAGATTGGGGATCGACGTTTCAAGTCACCATAATATCGTGGCTGTTAAAACCTCGATAGAGAAAAGGGGGATTTCGAGAAGAGTTTCCTGTGGGAGGAATATTTCCCGATAGGGAAATAGAATAAATTCACAGTTCTTCGGGCCGAGGAAGGAGAAAGGTCCTATGAGTAGACGTGCCCTGGTAGGCGCGCCTACATCACTTTTACTTCTTATTCCCTTTGAAATTTGACTTGTTTCAAAATGAATGTATAATGATTTTTATTTATACCATAGCGATTTCACCATCTGAATCGTTCTAGAAAAAAAGTTAGAGCAAAAATGGTAAGATGACCTGAAAATAACATACCTTAGAACACATCACCAAAAGACTTCATCCTCCCTTGAAATCTGGCCTTCTTTTACTTCTTATTCCCTTTGAAATTCAACTTGTGTTAAAATGAATGTATAATGATGTTTATTTATACCATTTATGTCACTTCATTTTAACATTAGGGCCGACCTGACACTTTTTTATTTTGTAATTCTTTTCTTTAATTATCTTCAGGACCTACATGTACTTCCTTCTTCAATTCACTTTGTCATCTTTAAAAATTCATTTCTCCTCAACCATGAGGATCCATGTGACATGCCACATACTACTAGAAATAACATGATGTATACTATCCATCCATGGGTGTTGTATCTGCATGTGCATTTTCCTTCATGTCCAAATACCTTCATCAATCTTGCAGTCCAAAACCCATGAATAGGGTTGACATCAATGACAACAACGAATCCTCCAACAATCTCCCCCTTTTTCATTGACGGCAACACTCATGCTCCCCCTATCATCATGATCCCAAATTCTCTCCCCCTTTGACATCAATGGCAAAGGTTAGGGCT
>ML840945.1:0-12467 GCA_009831015.1 Picea engelmannii
ATTACAGTTTGACTTTGATATATATATTGTGTAGACCATCACAGCAAAAGGCTCTTGTTTCTATATTTTCTCTCACCACTTGTTGCACACATTTCACACAACTAGTCTGACATCATAGGGGAACCACAGAACCCCCATCGTTCCCGACGTTTGCTCAACCTTCCTCCTATATTAGGAGGAGTATCTGGTCGTACCCGCTCATCGGTACCTCTTTCACACACTCCTGTGAGTGCCACTATCTTAGGATCAACCTTGCTTGGTTCTACCTTACTTGGGTCCAATTCCCAAGGTCCTACTTTCACTCGCTCTCCTTTGCACGGAGGCGGGGGACCCACATCCTCTCAAGGAGGGAGCACCAACCCACCTAGTCCCCATCAAGGGTCAGGTTCACAACACACCATGGCCAGAGCTAACCCTCCACCCCCACTACAGATGCCATACTTGGCCTCTCTCAACATTCCGGATCTCACCAAGCTCACCAATGATCCCATATTGCATGACGCCACATGGCCTGCAATGCCAACCAAACTTCCTTCAGACATACCAACGTTTGAAGGGAAGGCAGGGGATGACCCCGCCAATCATGTCATGACCTTTCATCTATGGTGTTCTTCCAATAGCATTATGGATGACTCCGTCAGACTGCGTCTTTTTGAATGCACACTTACCGGCCCATCAGGCAAATGGTATGTCGAAGAAAAATCAGGGTCCCACACGACCTTTGAATCCTTGGCCAAAGCCTTCTTAACTTTCTTCCAATTACCCATCCGACATGACAATGGTCTAGAACTACTGTCTAATTTCAAATAGTCCTTAGCCACCCACATTTCTGACCACATTCATGAGTGGCATAGGCGACGTAGTTTGTGTAAAGCAGAAACCACCAAACAGCAATGTCTTGACTGGTTTCTTAGATCACTTGTCGCTCTCCTTGGTAAGGATGTAGCTTCTACCTTCCCTCAATCTGAAGAGGAAGCCATCACTAAAGCCCATCAATATGACCTCATTTACGCACAGTCAGGATACTTATACACGGCACTTCCTGATCTTCCGAAACCTGTGCCATTTGGTCAAGACAAACCTGGGATGTCACACTCAGCAGACGGGCTAATTGGTGCTACCATGCACCATAGTCCACAACCCCCGCCACCACCAATGTATGGAACGCCTCAATACCCACCCACATATGGGGGCACTTCTTATTACCCCCCACCCACTTATCAATAGCCATACCCTGTTGCTACACCCCCACCCATTAGTGGACCGCCACCGGCATCTCCCATACATCCACCTCTTCCAAACACCAGTGGTCCCCCCTCCACATCACCTTATAGTACTAGTGAAAGCATCACACCTTCCTATGTACCTTATGGAGCCGCACCACCACAAAATCCTTACTTTCCCTTTCCTGGTCCTCAACAACCCATGGCTGCCCCACATCCTCATGCAGGGGTAAATTTTGTTCAACCCTCGGCTGCTCAACAATACCAAAATTTTGAACAGTTGAATACAGCCAATCCAACTCACCCATCCAATAAAACCAAGAGAAAAGGAAGAAACAGACATAACAACAACAATCCTGGTCAAGGCGGGAATCAACCCCCACAACATCAACCCACTGGGGGCAACCAGAACCAAGGGAACCAAAACCCCCAAGGGGGAAATAACAACAAACGCCAAGGATGGAATACGGTTAAAACTATTCACCCTTGTTCTCTTTGTGGCATATATGGTCATTACACTCACCATTGCCCACAGATCGCTGATTTCAAAAGATTGAAAGACTCTGGGAGCCTTCCCCCTTCTCCTGCGCAACCTGCCCCGCAGCAGGCACAACAACAATATGCGCAACAACCCCCTCCTGTCGTCCTACAAAATCCTATCCCACATCAAGGTGTGATAAACACCCAACAGGACATGCAACATCCCCCAACTCAGGTGGGCCAATACCACAATCCCAACAATCCAGCAGAGCGAACAATTCTCCTCACCAGTGAGGAAGAAATCCTTCTGCAAACACGCAATCGTCAGTATCCTACAACAACTTAGTCTACTCCTACATCTCCAGAAACAAACCCGACACTGACGGGACCTCCGTTGGTAATCCCTCGCCCATCCGCCGAACCACCATTACGCATCCCTCGCATCCCATTGCGCAGGAATGTTCACAATCCATAGGCTAGGGCCGCTCATAATTATAGCTTGGTAGATGACTTAGCACAATCCCCGGCTGCCATGTCAGTTCTGGAAGTACTCTAGACTTGTCCTACTCAGCGAAAATCACTACTATCCGCCATGGGCGCCGTTGACCCTGCCGATACTCGACTCATCACCTTTGACCTTGATAGCTATGAACCGCGTCTCCCCGCCGCTGTTGCTATTCAAATACCTGTAAAAATACGAAACATCACCGTCCATCGATGTATCATCGATGAAGGGGCATCCACATGCATCATGTCCAAAACAGTATGGCAGAAGCTTGGTTCCCCGGAAATCTTACCCTCCGCCATCACATTGCGAGCTTATGACAGTCGACCATCATCTCCCGAAGGGCTCTTCCAAAATTTCCCCATAGAACTCAGGGGAAAAACCATTCTTATTGACATTGAAGTTATCGACGCTCCACTCGATTACAATATCTTGCTTGGCCGTACCTACATGTATGCTATGAAGGCAGTAGCATCATCCGTTTTTCGAACAATCATGTTCCCCCACAACAGGAAGATAGTAACCGTCGACCAAGTTACACATTATGAGCCAAACCCATCGGCTAGTCTCGATAACATTCTTCCACTCATTCACACCAACAAAGATGTATATCCACTTGTCGAGATGGGTCCTGGGATTTTCAAAGATCCATCCTTGTTAGGGACGTACCATGGAGCACCACCACTCCTTCCCCCTAGTCAAGTATGCGTCATCACTCATCAGGAGGATACTCATCTTCCTCAGGAGGCTTCAGTCATTCCTGACGTCTCAGCAGTCGCAGCACCCCTCCCACAGGAGCCTCCTGCGCATTCATCGACATCCACAGTCCATGAATCCACATCCCCTCAAGGGCCTAGTCCCATTTGGGAAACAGTTCCTTGACCCCTCACTAAAATTCCCTTCTTTTACCCTCCACCCGGTATAGAATCTTTCCAGGTAGCCGCAAAACTCACCCTACCCAATATGGTGTTAGAAATTCTAGTGTGGTACCTACATCCACCTGAGATGGTCCCTCGCCCACAGGCAGGACTCCCCATGACGATTCCTGTCATCACTCCCACTAGCCCCACTACCCCCATACTCCCTACTCCCCCTGCTATCATTGGGGGCAGGAGACCGAAGAAGGAGCCCACAGCTCCACTTCCTCCGTGCATCCCCCCGCCTTGCGCATTGTGTGACAAAGAGGGTCACCAAACCAACAACTTCCCATCGCTACCAAAATTACGGAATTTGATTCCCCCTAATTCAACCCCCACACCACCCATTACTACTACTACTACTCAACCTTCCAGTAGTAAAGGGTTGAAGACCAAATTCGTGTGTGCCATTTTTTCTGAGTATGGCCATTACACCCATCATTGTCCAGCACTGACTCATTTTCAGCAGGCATTAGCTATCGTAAGCCCTGACTTTCAGAACAACCCACGCCCTGATACGTTGTCCACTACACCTATCACTGACATTCGCTATGTCACCACTTCAGTCAACGAACACATGAGATGCCCTTTCTCTCTTTGCGATTCGTTGGCTCATTTTACATACCAATGTCCTATGATCATCGAATATCGGCAACATCAATTAGCCTTGCTGCACCGACCCGCAGAGGCCATAATTGACCTTACTTCGCCACTGGCGAATCTTCACGTCATTTCTCCCGAGCCCGAGGCACTCCCTATGCCTCCATGGTTCTTAGATGACGTATCTGAGGATTTACCCCATAAACCCCCCAATTATCCTGCCCATTCCTCTACGGAGACTCTCGATCCCACCACCATGGGTACCCCTCAGTACCTCAATATATGATTTATGTCGAGTGAACCCTCACCCTCTCCTAGCATTACCTCCTATGTTTCTACAGTAGGGGGCAACCACACTGTCACTGAGATCACTCCTCCCGATCCACTATATTCCCGTCATTTCCAATGTGATGAAGAAATATTGGAAGAGATACAAAGCCCAGACTCTCCCTGGGATGCACTCCATCATCGTGCTCTCTTCCTTCCACAGGAAGCCCTCATGCCTCCTAGTCACAATACCGTTTACGCGGTCGAAACCAAAGATTTTATCCCATCAGGGCCTATCGATTGGTTCAACAATCCCATTCCTACACCCGACGCTTTCGAAGAAGGTAATCTAGCTAACATTTCCCCCACCATCAAAATCGACATTTCCATTAAACTGGGCATCGTCGAAGAAATCATCATTGGAGCTGCTTGTACTCCTGAGGAAATCACTGCATACAAAGCCCTCTTCCAGGAATTTAGGGATATCTTCGCCTAGTCATACATGGAGATGCCTGGCATCGACCCCTCTATTTTCGAACATCGCATCAACACCTGGCCCGACATCACACCAATTCGCCAGAAATAGCGACCGCTACACCCATCCAAGGCCGCGGCTATCAAAGCCGAAATTGACAAATTACGTACGACCGGATTCATTTACCCCATCGCTTATACCTCATGGGTTTCCAACCCTGTACCCGTTGACAAAAAACAGGGATCTATCCGCGTTTGCACCAATTTTCGCGATCTCAACAATGCGTGTCCCAAAGACAACTTCCCAACGCCTTTCATTGACTAGATTATCGACGATTGCACTGGCCATGAGGCTCTCTCCTTTATGGACGGATTCTCTGGCTATAACCAAATTCAAATTCACCCAACCGATCAGTACAAAACCACATTCATTACCCCATGGGGTACGTTTGCATATCGTGTCATGCCCTTCGGCCTCAAAAATGCCGGTGCAAATTTCCAGCGGGCCATGACATACATCTTTCATGATCTGGCTGCTATCATCCTCGCCTACTTGGACAACCTCACCGCTCGATCCAAGAAGCGTACCCAACACCTCGATGATTTACGAATCATCTTTCAACGGTGTCGTCAATATAACATCCACCTGAACCCTCTCAAGTGTGTGTTTTGCGTCACCGCGGGACGCCTCCTCAGTTTTATTGTTTCACAAAGTGGTATCACCGTGGACCCCCTCAAAGTCCAAGCCATCACCGAAATTCCACCTCCTCAAAATTTGTGACAACTACAGAGTCTGCAGGGCAAAGCCAACTTTCTTAGATGCTTTGTTCCTAATTACGCTGTACGCGCACATGGTTTCCTTCGCTTACTACGTCACGACATCCCTTTTCATTGGGACAATTATGCCCAACAGTCGTTTGACGATCTGAAAGCAGTGCTTTCCAATGCACCTCTGATTAGTGCACCTGACTACAACCGCGACTACATCCTCTATGTATCGGCATCAGCTGTATCAGTAGCCGGTGTCCTCGTCCAGCTCGGAGATGAAAATCGTGAACACGTCATTTACTACGTCAGTAAGAACCTCTCAGGACCACCCCTGAAGTACAAACACGAAGAGAAACTAGCTCTTGCAGTTGTCCTTGCAGTTTAGAAATTACGCCATTACATTCTGCTTCGCACCACCAAGGTCGTCGCAGATTCCAACCCTATGCAAGATTTGCTCATCCGTCACCAAGTTAACGGCAAATTTGCTAGATGGATTGTTATCCTTTAGGAGTACAACCTCGAGTTATCGACACCAAAGAGTAAGAAGGCCCTCGTTCTCGCCAAACTTGTCACGGCCCTTCCCTCTGACACAACCAGCGCCCCCATCAATACTGACTTCCCTGACGAACATCTCTTCTACATCGCTTCTGATGATCCTTGGTATGGCAACCTTCTCGTCTACCTACGAACCCAAGAGTTTGGTAATCACCTATCATGAGATGATCGTCGGCACATTCGCCATCAGGCCCCCCTCTATCTCCTCATCGAGGACATCCTATATTGGTGAGGCGTCGACACCATTCTTCGTCGATGTCTGACTATTGACGAGGCCGACAGAGTCTTAAACGACTGCCATAGCGGCGCTTGTGGGGGCCATATTTCGGGCATCACCACGGCTCAAAATATTATCCAGGCCGGTTACTTTTGGCCTACCCTGTTTCATGATTTCATTCATGCCGTGAAACAATGTGAGCATTGTCAGCTCTATGCCAACAAAGCCCGTGCTCCCCCCGCTCTGCTTCACCCAGTGATCACTGCAGGCCCCTTTTGTAAATGGGGCATTGAATTTATGACTTGTAATTACCCCTCCATCAATGGTCACAAATACATTGTTGTCGCTGTCGATTACTTCACCAAATGGGTTGAAGCTATTCCCACCTTCAACAACACCGCTGACACTGCAACGCATTTTTTCTTCAACCACGTCATATCCCGTTTCAGAGTACCACTCCAGCTAGTCTCCGATCATGGGAAACATTTCGAGAATGAGATCTTCGTCGAACTCTCATCTCGGTTAGGCTTCTCTCATGAGTTTGCCTCACCATACTACCCTCAGTCCAACGGACAGGTTGAGGCAGTGAACAAAGTCCTCAAGACCATGTTACAGCGCATGGTTAATAAACACAAAACCAATTGGCATCATATGTTATTTTCCGTGCTATGGGCTTATCAAATGGTAGTGAAGACCGCCACGGGTTTCACGCCATTTCACTTAGTCCATGGGGTCGAGGCAACTCTTCCCATCGAGTGCGAAATTCCCACCCTTCGCACCGCCATCGAGCTATTACCTGACACTGCTCCAATGGAGCAGCACTTGCTAAACTTGGAGTCTCTGGATGAGGATCGTCGATCCTCATTACAGAACAACGAGGCAGCTAAAAAACGATCGAAGGCTACCTTCTATCGCCATGTCAACCTTTGATCATTTCGCGAAGGCGACCTTGTCCTAGCCTATAATATTGCCCATGATACCTTTTGCCACGGCAAATTCAAATCACTGTGGCATGGCCCTTACATCATCCAGCATTGCCTCACCAAAGGCGCATACATCCTGGCCTCCCCTGAAGGCCTCACTCTCAAAGAACCCATCAATGGGTTATACCTCAAAATTTTTTATGCTTAAACGTAGTCAAGCTACTTTAGGTTATTTTCTTTTCTAGCATTTTTTAATATTTTTTCCCCATCTAAACTATCATTTGTGCTGTTGACAAATGCCTCCTCCACCAACTTACCACATTGGTTATGCCGACGGTGCCAGCCGTTGGACACAAAATCTCGCTTCGGCTGCTTGGGCTCTCTACACCCCTTCACATGAAATGCTACATCCAGCGGCATCTGTTTAGGACCAGCAACCAATAACCAAGCTGAATACACTGTTGTCATTGGCCTCTTGACCGACGCCCAGCATCATCATATTCGTCACCTTAGCGTTTTCCTCGAATCTCAACTGGTCATTCTCCAACTCAACAATGTGTACCGTGTACGCGATCCGTGCTTCTTTCGCAAATACCTGCAGGTTAGATTATTATCTCAACATTTTGATTCCATTACATTTACACATATTCCAAGAGAATTGAATCAAACAACAGATGGCATAGCTAACATGGTACTAGATTGGCATATATCACATCAAGCTACACATACATAAACATCTCATATATCCTATCACAGCATATCGATCAAATCAACATCATCAACATCAACACACAAAACACATGTAAACCATTTGGATCTCAAAAAGGTGTATACTCATATATATATCAAGGCCTCCCCGGCCATCCGAATGTTTACATACAACAAGAAATACATCGGCCCTCCAGCCCGTGCCACATCTCGGTACACAAAATCGGCTCACCAACCTATCAAAAACAGTATACAAAATACATGATACAATCAGGGTGCCTCTATCGCACCCCCAACTACCCCTCCCTCAGGAGGAGGTGCTGGCCCACCCCCACCTGCCCCAGGCGGTGGTGGTGGAGCACCTGCAGGACCCTCCTACCCTAGCGGCAGGCGTCCACTGGTCATGGCAACCAATATAGCTGCTCGACGCATGATCGACTGCCATGGTGGCGGTAACCCTATACACTGCTCTAGGAACTCCTCGTCCTGGATATGAATCCACATGCCCTTAGGCACATCCCGAAACACTGTCTCAAAACGATGAAGTATATCATCCAGATCTCCTCCAGCTGTCGCCAGAGGAGCATGTGATGGCCCCACACCAGGGTCATCAAATCGGTGCCACCTCGCCGGTCTCGCAGGCTCTGCAGGTCACTCTGCAGCCTCATCCCGTCCGCGTCTCTCTCCATGTGGAGGTCTCCCCTCTGGCTGCGTCGGCGGTCTATACAACTCCACCTCGCGCCCGCGAGGTGCCAAATCTGCACATGCACAAAACAAGAAACAACAGATAGTATCAGTGTCTAGACATCCAACATATGCACTGGTATATCAAAATCATAGCATAAATCAAAACATGCAAGTACACAACATACCTCTATGGTTGAAAACCTCCCCAGGAGGCAGCACCATGTCTGGGTCCCCCCGAAAATCAACCCCAGCATAGGGGTACCTCAATATGACCTGCGACATCTGCCGCCATATCTGCGCCGCCTGCGCAGTGAAGTAGTGCCCACCTTCACCACCACTGTGGTGAACCAAAACCGACGACCATCGCCTCAGTCGAGGCTCTCGCGCCCCAGGTGCCTCCAACAGAACCCGCGGGCACAACATCGGCACCCTCTCTAAGAAATAGGCCACCAAGATAGAGCCAAAAGCAAACTCCCTAGTGCCTGTTGACTAACAACGGTACAGCTGCACGATCATCTGCGCATGCAGGGTCAAACCCCAGGCGAACCGCTCCCGGCCCACCACCACCCTCTCCATCAAAATTAGCTCCGCACCACTAATCCGGTGGGTCGCTCGGGACCCATACACTCGAACTATCATCGCTGCTATGCAACAATGTAGCAGGGCATCTATCCCACTCATGCTCACTGATGTCCTGGTCATGTAGTGCTCGCCTAAGCAATATTGCTCGGCGACGGTCCGCAGATGAGTGTCTCTCGGCAGCACAGGATCTGCCGGCAACAGTGTTCCCCGGAAGGGGAGCCCCGTCAAGAAGTAGATATCCTCCACCACAGTGAAGGCGATATGCTCTCCTCGCACGAGGAAGTAGTGCTGATCTGGGCTCCACATATGGAGCAAGAACTGAAGTAAATACTCCTGTGCCCGTATCAATGGGCATTCAAAGAACTTTAGCAACCCACAGGTTGCTAAAGTTGCTCGAACTGCAGGCTGTGCATTGGCCACAACATCTCGTAGCTATGACCAGTCTCTCTCACGCCACCGCACATCCATGATCACTACTCACCACCTGCACACAACCCAGAGTCCTATATTATCTTAGGCAATCATCCAATACATCAAATAAGCTAATTTTTCACCCTGAAACCTTGCCTCAAAGGCGTGGTTTTACCACCCACATGCGCGCACACATGCGCACCTATTCACTATACAGACGCGCATGTATGCGCGCCTGTTTTTCCCATAGGCGCGCTCGTGATCGCGCCTATTCACAATACAAGCACGCTCTAGGGCGCGCCTGTCATACCCACATGCACGCACTCATGCGCACCTGTCTACCCCACAGGCGCGCCCCTAGGGAGCGCCTTAAATTCCTACACACGTGCATTCATGCGCGCTTATTCAGTGTACAGGCGCGCATGCATGCGCGCCTTCCACTGAGTCGCCCACGCATTGGGGCCCACACCCTAGCAAAAAACCCCCAAAACCCCCATACGACCCCCCGTACCTACCCTGCCCCAAAATTGGAAACCTATAGCTATGCAGGATGATTAGACCACTAACCTGAAACTCGCACGTCGTCGAACAGATACCTCGTGCTCTCGGAATCACTCAATCTCCTCTGAATCTGCTCAGAAACTCACTGTAGCAGCAAGTACAAATGAGGTGGCAATGTGGGCCCTACAGCTATATATAGGCCTTTTGCCAAACTTCCACTCACCATTTTGGGAGCCCACGGCTTCGATTTTCTGAACCGTCTTCAGCCACGGGATCAGCGTCCCGCCACCTACATCATGGCTGACCTTGGGCCACTTTTCATCCTGAGCCCCCGGGGCACCTTTTTTTCATATCATGGCCAGGTACACATGCGCATTGTCACATTTATCTAATACATGTTTAGATTTGTTATTATCTTCAGATATTGTTCACTTTGGGTATTTGATTGTTCTGTGTGCAGGTACTTGGTCATCATCTCTTCACATCATTCCTTTAGGTATATACTCAGCACTGGCATGTAGTCTCTCCCGCTGTACTGCATTTACATTCCCAGTCACACCCCCTGATTTTGGCCTTTAAGATACCCATTTCCGGCTCTGCAGTACTCACACCTCTATTTTGCATCTACGGTACTGGTACCTGGTAGCTTTCTTACCCACATGAGTCGTCTCATTCATAGCACCTTCTTGCACTTTTGACACTCATGCTGATCTTTATTACCATTTAGGGATGGGAGTCCCGGTATTCTTTCATCATGTTGCAAATTAACCACATACTTCTTCTCCTCATTTTGCTAGCTTCCCATATGGACTCCTAGCACATCGCTTTATGGTTACGTTCTTTTTTACCTGCACCTCTGCAGGATCATGAACCCACCATTTCATCCACCATCAGTTTGCCCATCTGCAAACCTATCTTCATTTCACCTACCTCATATAGAAACTCTCCAATGGGGCCCCCACCCTTCATTCATTTTCCCAGAAATTTATGCCCTCCCTGGGGCACTCATTTCCCATTGGGGCACCTGTTTCTGTATTTTGTACATCATTCCCACATTTATTCATTATTTCTTGTACAAACGCCTTTATTTTCTAGTTGTTTTATTTTGTCGTCACTGTTGGCGACCTACTTTCCTTTCGGCCACACGCAACCCATGTCACCCTTGGTTGGAGCATTACTTCTCATTTACCCCTGCCGACATCGTCTATATCTTCAGATTACTATGCAGGTCAGGTCCCTTTATCCTCTGAAATTGTTCACCTTGTCCCGCCTCTGGCACAACTTATCCCTGATCTTGTCATCCCTCTAACACTTGATCTTGTCACATGGTTGCAACCATGCATTATCTCATGCACCCTCCAACCAAGGGCAGTCTGGAGTCTTCCCACTTCTTGACTTCATCCATGTACCTTTGCCATTTCCTCACCACAGTAGATTCCGCGAAGCCCTTTGCTTCTGGGAGTCACGTCCTCCTTTTGTCGACATCAGCACACTTTTCCAAAAGGGCGACAATATCTTGATTCTCATTTCCTATTCAATGAGAGATCTCGGATGGCACAGGGGGAAACACCATTGCTCCCTGATGTCGTTGACCCCCATAACATTCGACGCCAACACTTTCTCATGTTGCGGTGGGTCTTACTTTGCGACTATTGTAGTTTTTATTATCAATTGCCGAAGACCTCTGAACTTGGTCAGGCCACCAATGCCCACATCATCGTCGTTGTTTATTTCCGTGACCACTACCTATGGTTGAGAGTATGTTCCTTTGTAGAATTGTCTTCTACCTTTATCATTCCACCCCCGAGGGCGCTGCAGTTGTCTGCACCAACATTTCCGTCATCTTTTTTCAGAGTTACATCATATGAACATGGGGCATGCCCACCTCATTTGTACATAGTTGTATATTGTTACGCACCTTGTAAAAGGTCGGGTTCTACCGGTTCCTTTCTTCTCCAAAGGATTGCTCTACACGGTCCCACTCTTGCTCTCCCTTACAACACCATTCTCAGTAAAAGAAACATTAATGGATTTCGGCTATACGTTTTGCTCCTAACCTCATCCATCAGGGGGCATCTGTTATCACTGAAATTTCGTCCGCACATGGCGACAAGAACTCCGCATCGTCAAAACAGGACTGGAGTCATTCATGGCACAAGATTAATTCCACAGCATTGCAAAAGGGTCAAAAAACTATACAAAGTGACCAAAAATTTGAAGGGCGCTTTACAGAACCTGGATTCGCGTGCATATGCGCGTAACAGCAACGTACAATGCGCGCTTCAGTGCAAGATGCGCGGCTGTTGGGAAAAAAACCGCGTGCCTGCTAAACGACGCTTTTATTGAAATTGGTCGGCCTCCCAACCACTAATGGATCAGCTTCCAAGTCGATTTGACACCAAATCCGAGCTAAATCCTCATGGTGGGCTGGTCAAAGACCTAATTGAGCCGTAAAGAGACCCTTTTCACATTCCAAAGAGGTCACATAATAAACCAATGCTTGGCTATAAAAAGCCATGAATAACCACCATTTTCTCAAGGAATTCTTTGTATTGTTATGCTGCTGAGATTGCTAAGGACTCATTCTTTGGCAATAAACATTACAAGCTGCATTTCATAGAGCTATTCACCCCTCTCTTGAGTGAATAA